>JAMWET010005769.1:0-242500 GCA_024036415.1 Prochilodus magdalenae | reverse complement strand
CCGAGTGAGCGTTGGGTATTATCTCCACGCTGTTCTCAGTCTTTTTAGACGCTGTATAAGGTGAATTGATGCTTGATGGAAGTGCTGCAAGAAGTCATTTATCCATAATGCCAGAGAGAAACACCTATACATCTTAAAATAGTTCTCTGGTATGCTTTTTTTTTCACCATGTTACAAGTCATACAAGACCATGAGAAATATGGAATGCATGAAGCTCTATCAGAAATGAACCGGCGTCTCCGGAGCTCTGTTTCTAGTCTTTCACCCTTTTTTTAAGCCATGGCCTTGAGACCTGTAGAAACATTTGCAAGCCATGAAATAGCTCTTTCTTTTACATTCCTCTTTTGTCCTTGTCTCTGTCTCCTCTCCTATTCTCTCGCTTGTCTGTGCTACAAAGCGTTGTAGTGGAAGACGCTGTCCATGGTGCTGAAATCCACACAGCCTGGTGAAATGGCTGCAGTGTGTAAAATGCACTATTATGGTTACCACCATGTCATGGGTCCACTCTTTAGTCTAGGATCTAAAAAAAATTATAGCAGGAAATTATTAGCCCAGAGAAAAACCTCAGAATAAAGATAAAAAAAGTAAAAAAACAAAAAACAAGAGAAAAGTAAGGGATCAAGATAAATGGCACCCATCTCTACAACGTGCGTATGATATTAATATAAATAGAAAGTGTATATATATGGCAACATTTCAGTAATCTCTTTATCGTGCATACCTGGTTACATACAGTATATCTGACAGACAGCACTTGATGCTAACAAGGCTAATAATCTTACATAGAGTATATCACCAGACTGAAGTGCCCAAGACAGACACTGGTCATGAAAAAAAAGAAGAAAGACAAACAAAAAGAAGACAAGGATGAAGTGTAAAGCCAAGAAGAAGCTAAAACACAGAGAAGAAAGTTGTGAAGGATTAGGAGGAGGGACAAAAGAACTAGTAGAATAAAAAAAAAGAAAAAAGAGTATATAGAAAAGACTGCCATTTTCAGCTTTGTGCCTATATCACTGACACAAGGGACAAATTGTAAAAATCATAAATTTTTCTTGACTTTTTTACGTGAGGGGTATTTTTTATTTAGAGGTGTTCTTTCTGCCTGCACATCTCACTTATTTAACTGCTTCAGTGGTAATGTGGGAGAGGGGTACAGGTTGGGGGCAGGGGGCAACATCATGATCAGGTCATGTTGGCAATAGTGGTAAAAAGAATGTGTCCTGTTGCTTGACTACTTGGGGGCATATATATATATATGTGTATGTGTGTAAAAATATCACCATGATATTATATTACAATCCATCAAAAAATGCGATCAAGGATATATTAACTTTTTTATTTAGAAAGCTGAAAGGCGTAATAATCTCCACAAAAGCCTTGCAGGAGCTACACCAAAGATTAGGTCAGGTGAAGTATGCATTCTTCAAAAATGCTTTAAATTGTAAATTTATTTCCAGAATTTAGGTTCGGTGTGTTTAACCTTACCCCATAAGCCCTAAACTGCGTTTACACATAATAACCTCTAATTACTATATAACTTGCACATTAGTTTTATTGTATTTACTAAACAATGAAGTAGTTTATGTAGTTACTGGTCTAGGCAGTAAAACTATGAAAGTATTAAGAGTAATAACTAAGAGGGTAATGATAGAGTTTAAGGGGTTAACTAGAAGTATATTCATAAATGTCTATTCCGGTTCTACATCTAATTGGCAGAGGAAGGTCATATTTAATTGAATTACATGAAGGAAATCGTGTACATTCAGCTTTCTGTTTCTGCCCCCTCAGCAAGCAGTGATGTAATTAAAGCCTCTGATTCTGTGTGAGGATGCCAAAAGCAACATGTGAAGGAGAAATGTGATTGGCCTTGTGAATGGGTGTGACTAGACATATGCATATAATAACTAGGAGTTCAAAGTAACAGCAGTTAGTAACAGTTAGTTTCAAACTTTGTGAAATAGTTTAGATTTAGAAAGCAACGGAAGGTTTTTGAATTTGTGATGTGTAATGTGGTACACTTTGTATACTATGTATAATGTATGCATTGTGGTTAATGTCTGTTAGTAGCAACATAAAGCATGCGTAATGAGATATCCTCATGTTTTTCCCTCCACAAAGCTGCAGTATGAATATGCTTTTATCTAACATTAATTGAAATTCAGTGGGGTAAACATTAAATTGGATCTGATTTGTTTACAAGTGCCTGAGGCAAAAGATTGTACTAATTAAGGCTGTATGCGGACTTCGCTGGGGATATGACATTTTATGGTGTTGAAAAAGTGCTGAAATTGCTGAAAACGTGAAATCCACAAAGGGTCAGAGGCATTTTCAATAAGAGATTTCTTCTCCTTTCACTGTGGCAGAAGTTAAACTCTTTGAAGTATGAAGTATATAAGCTCCTTAGGATTTTTTTTTATTTCCCCTCTTTTTGTATTGGTGAGTTAGACAGTCGGGAGTGTGGGTGAGTGCATGTGAGAGTGGGCTGGTGTGAGAGAAAGAAAGGGGGTGTATGTGTTTTTTCTTGCAGGATACAGTAACTTATCATTAGGTGTCATCTTTATGTAAAAACTTCTTTATAATGGGCATTCCACATGCATAAATATTAATACAATACAAACAAGTACACAGCCACAAAACCTCACATTTGTCAGCAACATGCAGGTTGTAGAGAGAAAAGAGGGAAATGCACCCCTTCAGCACATTGTCTATTAACTGTAAAGTTATCTGAGTATAGCATGTAAAGGATGATAATATATAAACATACCCACAGCAGAGAAAATAAACTAGGTGAAAAGGAAAGGGGAAGCTTGCCCTGATAGTAGTGCCACTTTGTGTGTATGTGTGTGTGTGTATGTGTGTCTGTGTGTGTGTGTGCTGTAAGTTTGTTTACCATTTTACTGTGCATAGATGTATACATTATCCTTACTCCTGCCTGATGTACAAAGCCCCCCTCTTTTAAGTTTTACTGACTGTATAATTTGTCAAGTAATTTCTTGTTTGTGTACTGAAAAGAACACTAGAATGTGCAACAGTAGAATATTACGTTTAAATGAATGAAAATACATCCCTGATGTCTTAATCCACGTCATTGTGTGTGACACAAAAGACAAATAGCAGAAAAACTCACTTTAAAAAGTAAATATTGCTTTACCAAGAAGACGGTCACAGAAATGACCATAGTTTTGTTGCCTTTTCCCTTAAAGAGTTAATGCTGCACCCCTATTGTCTCTGAAAGCCCTGAGTAAAAAACCGAACAACAATAAAATAAATTAATAAAATTAAAATGAACATTGGAAACCCACATAGACGACTATTCTATGAATGCTTTCTGCCCACGGCTATGTTCCGCCAACAATTAGACAGGAGATTAATAAATTAGCTGTCCCACCCCTGCCATATTTTCAATTATTTTCACAAAAAAAAAAAAGTTGTTTGTTTGTTATCTCCCATCAAAATGTACACTGGCTTAATGATAAACTAATTATAGAAGTTGATAGGGTATGGCATAAAAAGTGTGCAGTGGTTTGCCTAGCAGTGCAGCCTTACTTATTTATTTGCATATCTGTGTCCCTCCCTGGATAAAGATTTGAGACAGCAGGATTGCTATCTTTCATTGCTCGCAGGAGCAAATAACATCACATTTTTCAAATTTTCTGAAACTCGATCTGATTAAAGGAGGCCTGAAATCCCAAGAAGCATTTCACATGACCTGTCAAACTTGTTTGTTACATTTCTTTCCCTTTTTTTCCTGGCTAGTAACTGCGTTCGCCTGAAAACATGATGATTGAAACGTATGAATTATGCAGTCAGCCTCGATTTAAATCTGATAATTCACTGTACATATATATAGTTTTTGCTGTCATCAAAATGTCAACCAAATCTGGGTGCGAGTCAGTATTACATCAGTAGCTGTGTGGCACATAGGCTGTAATATCAGATCTATTTACATATGAACATAGTTTTTAAAGTTCTATTTATTCAATTAAATAGAGCTAATTAAATACTACATATGCCTTGCAAATTAGAAGCTTAAGAGGGTATTACCCTTAATACGTCCTGCTAATGTTTACTCCCTTTTAAAATCATTTAGTTCCTTGTGCACCAAGCATTGAGCACAGTGTCTAACAGCTGTATTGTTAACTTCTAAATAGCATGTCATTTAATGTTTCTCATTAAAAGGGGTCAGAACACTGAGCTAGTTAGTACTGAAAGCAGAATAAGTTTGTGTTTTGAGCTGGGGTAGGGTGCTTGCATCTTTCCACCAGCCAAATAATATCAGGTCAGGAGTAATACTATGGTACCTACACCACCCGTAGGTAACTGTAATCCTGTATGCATCTACAGGGGTTGGACAATGAAACTGAAACACCTGTCATTTTAGTGTGGGAGGTCTCATGGCTAAATTGGACCAGCCTGGTGGCCAATCTTCATTAATTGCACATTGCACCAGTAAGAGCAGAGTGTGAAGGTTCAGGTAGCAGGTAAGAGCACAGTTCTGCTCAAGATACTGCAATGCACACAACATTATGGGTGACATACCAGAGTTCAAAAGAGGACAAATTGTTGGTGCACGTCTTGCTGGCGCATCTGTGACCAAGAAAGCAAGTCTTTGTGATGTATCAAGAGTGGCCGGGGTATCCAGGGTAATGTCAGCATACCACCAAGAAGGACGAACCTCCACCAGCATCACGTAGTGACCTGGCCACTGTCCTGCAAGAAGAATGGCTTAAAATCCCTCTGACCACTGTGCAGGACTTGTATAGATCATTCCCAAGACGAACTGACGCTGTATTGGCCGCAAAAGGAGGCCCTACACCATACTAATAAATGATTGTGGTCTAAAACCATTTCATTGTCCAACCCCTGTATATAGTAGATGTTTCTGATAAAATGACCACTAAGTCTATGTCTAAGGTAGGCGTATCTAATAAACTGGCGACTTGCGTAGGGCTAGATCTTATATTTTTAATATTCTTTCCATTCTATTCCATCGCTGAATGCAGGATGATGAAAACACAGTGCAATATCAAAGCTCCTCATAATAGGGGGCTTTAACCTCAGGCCTTAAGTGCCAGAAGTGCTGCAAAGTTTAACATTTCTCCCTGCTCTAACCTACTTAATTCAGCCCTTCATAGTTAAATGAATTAGTCATAAAGATGCAGTATGAGGCCTTAAAGCAATATTATGTAACGATTTTACGCTAAAATACCATCTTAAAAATAATTTTGATGGTGCACTGACATATACTGTTGTAGAGGAAATGGTGTCTCTGTCATCTGTACTCTGAACCCAGAAGTTTAACTTCGGAGGAATGGGCGTAAGACCTCTCACAAGAACTGCATAATGCCTTACGTCACGTCGTCAAACAAGGACCTATGGGTTTCGACTAGCTATAATAAGAAGTTAGTTTGGTATTCCCAGCAAGGAAATCATATAGCTTAGGCTAAAGTTGACACTGCCATTGGAAACGAAGGAGAGAAAAGAAGTGACTGATGATGAGATTAGACTAGAGTAAATCTTGGACTGACTTTTACTTATTGGCTAGAGTTAAAATAGCTAAAATGGGGAAACAGCAAACAATCTGACAGCAGAGTGTACATCCCTGCCAACGTTTTTTACGAAAGGAAGATTGCGATGTAGCCTGTATCCTTTTCTGTGGGTTATAGTTTTTCCAGAAGCCAAAAATCATCTACACCCAGTTCAGTTTCAGACTAGTACGTTAAGAAAGAAATTCTCATGCCAAAAAAGTTCAGTTTTTTTTCAAGGTCAGTTTTTGACATGCCGAAGGAGGTGTAAGGAGTTTAGAGTTCTGTTCCATATTTACTTTGTATTTTACTCTATACTGATAATCAGTAATATAACCGAGAACATTCCTTTCTGTGTGGAGGCTGGAAGTAATAGCAGTTACTTAAACAATGTAGTAAAGTAAGAAGTATTGGTCCCTGTAGATAGTAATCTGCTGATAATGTACAGCCTTGTGTCTCTTCTAAACAGACATCTTTTGGGACATCCACAAGGATTTGGCATATAGTAAGGGTGATTAGAATGGTCAAGCATGACATCAACCAACTACGACCAAGTGTCTTGGGTCTAGCTTAGGTTTAGCTGGAACAGAGAGAGTGGGGTTGGTGTGATTAGTTGTATGGTGGTGTGGAGAGTTTAGAGCAGAGAAGGCAGAGAGCGTTATAAGACACTATTTTTTTTGGGAAGGCCTATCGCCTAGGTCTGATCAAACCGGTGAAAACCTGAGTCAACTCAGGATTTTTGTACTCTTGAACTTATTTGAAAAAACCAAAAAGAAACTGATGTTGTCTTTACTGGTGTTGTGCTGAGCTCCCCCATAGAATCCTACTCCTTTTTGCACAGACGCACATCATGCATACATATGGACCCTACAGATTACACTTATGATTCATGATGATTATTTACACATAGAAGCGACCCAGATTGTAATCTGTAGCCATATGCTTGTGTGGTATGCGTACATCCAGAAGTGAGTCAGATTTAGTATCCTTCAGCTAGTCAACAAATGCACATGTACAGCTGTCTATGAGGTGGGCTCAAAGTCTGATAAAGTCAGTTACTCCCCACCTTCCCAACGATTGGAGACTCTAAAAGCAAATAACACCAGATCACACATAAGGATGCTTTAAATTAGTGAGATGGTCTTTAAGGGGGAATTCTGTGTTTTCTTTTCTAACAGTGTTATAGTGAAGCTTATCAATTTATAATTGTTCACGTCAGTATTTATCGGAACAAGATGTCTGAATAATTTAATGCTTCTATAAACCACAACACAGAGTTATGAAATGAAATTACCAATGCATTGCCTGAAGTTTTAGAATTAGATTTGAGCCAAAAACATATTGTGTAAAAGCGACTCACAGTGGAGAGCTATATGCAGGGAGTCAAATTATGCTGAAATTTGAGTTTGTTCTGCATCAAACCATCATAAATACATCTGTTTTCATCTCAACTATTGAATTATGCAGAAATCGATCGAATTCCCTTTTAATTAACACAGTGTGTTGACTTCACTAGTCATAGGAGTCATGAAGCATGTGTGCGTTGGAGAAACGGATTCTGGACTGCTTGCTGCACGCCTTAGGCAGTGAATTGTGTGTGCGTGCGTATGTGTGTGCATGTACGTGAAAGTGGGAGAGACTCTGGACTGCTTTCTTCATGCCTTAGGCACTGAGTTCTGTGTGTGTGTGGGGGGAGCTGTGAGAATCCGGGCTGCTTTCTCTGTACTGTAGGGAGTTAGCTGACAGTGGTCCAGACGTAGTGTTGGAGAAGTCTGAGAGCCAAATGAGGAGAAGACTACTACTGATCTAAACAGCAGGGAAAAGCCCAGGGTACTAGCAGCCCCTCTCGCAGCCAAAAGAGACAGAGAAACCGAGAGAGAAAGACAGTATAGTACAGTATGGTACTGTATGGATCATTATTGCCTTGCCAGTACAGAACATACCAATAAAATTTTCAATATGCCTAAGCAATATCTATCTATCTATCTATCTATCTATCTATCTATCTATCTATCTATCTATCTATCTATCTATCTGCATTTGTATTGTTGTTGTTGTTGTTGTTGTTATTATTGTAATAATAGAATTATTGCCTAGTAATAGGTTGTTTTTGAAAGTGCTGGAAAAATAAGGTGAAAAATACATACGACAGAGCAACAGCAATGAAAAGAGCAGACCGTGTGGAGAAAACCTCTGTTCCATGCTGTGAAGCTGATGGCGGCACTTTTTTTTTATCCTTCCTTTTAGGTGCCACTTATACAATCCACAACGTAACAGAGGCCCCATGTAAGGTGGATGGAAATTTCCTAAAACAAGCTGCCTAATAGGATGCCAACATCAGCACCGACATCTTAATTCAAAGTTGTTAACATGCTCTCACTTGCTTTCACTCTGAAAAGTTTCTCAAATGTTGGACAAATTGAGCAGCTGTGCTCAGCATTCGATACTCAAGAAAGAACCTGTTCAAACTTTACTAGCATCACAACCGCAATGCAGATCATGTTAACCTGAAAGTTTCATGGTGAGCAACCACTTTAATTTACTATGTGTTGCTGTATAACTTAAATATCAATAGCTAGCATGGCTACTAACAAGTCTCAAGTAACTAATGTTAGCATAGCTAACTAAATAGCCTGATGACCCAGTTGGTTTACATTGATGTTCATTTTAGTTTCCTGCCTGTGTCACATAAACCATCCATGTTTTTAAAATAATGCTCCCAGAAAAATTCAGGAGGTTTTTTGCCCTAATAATACTGAGGATTCTTCCAGATGAGAGGCCGGTTGCTCTGGAGTCCAAGAACAAAAAATAAGAGTGAGCAAATATTGATCAAAGTAACATTGTCTGGAAAGCTTATGACACTAAATAAAAGTCCTTCAGCTGACCATATCCTGACCACAGCAGACAAGTCTAGTAGCAGTAATGTCTTTCTCACCCGCAACATCCCACTTTATTCTCCCTCAGCATCACTGCTGTGTGGATGAGTAGCCACATGACCTCCCACCATCTAACGTCTCGGTGTGATCCAATTACTGGAGCTTAAAAGTCACTCCACAGTCTGTAAATGCCACAGTAATTCCTTATGTAAAAGTCCAGCGAGGAGCTGAGGCGCTGATGTGGCCCTGCTTCACATGAAGCGAGTGATGAAGCTCTTGCCTTTACTGTTAGTTATGCATCTTTAGTTCTTAGTTCACCCTATAGCACACTTGTATCCTTTCACTAATTGTAGTTGCAGTACTAATTTATAAGTAGACCTTATCTAATAACAGCTAACTGATGCATTTGCAGTAATAAACACTGTTGCTTTAACGTGACATTAAGTAGTTCAGCACCAATCAATTAACATGCTGCCATGAGAGCACAGACAACAGCTTGTGGTTAGCTCTTTGAATCACATGGGGAAAAAGTGTCCAGTATTCCCCCTGAATATATTCCATGATGCAGAACAGCTGGGCGAAGCATGATGAGACTAACAGACTAAGTGCTTATGAAATCTTAACATGAGAAAAAACATCAATAATCTTTATTGTCAGAATAAATGAATATTAATGTTTGTAGCTTAGTGTCTGTGAATAGACACCTGCATTTGTGGCAATGCTATTTAAAATATGACTTTGGGCTTGTAAAAAGTGCTATACAAGATTAAAGTATTATTATTATTATTATTATTATTATAGAACTTTTATCATGCACAGGCAAGGAACCATAAAGCAATGCCATTATACAGCAACGTCTAATGTAGAGATCAGTTTTTTAATCTATCACCTTTATAACAACTTTTCAACATGCTAGCAAGCTATTAGCATCAAACTTGCAGGACTAGCTCGATGCTAGATGGGAATTTAACTATAGTTTAAATATAAACTATGTAAGCTTATAAGAGACATGTAACATTCTTTGCTTTGTATATCTCAGTTGTTTAAATAACATAAGGGCTTTAGCTTTTTTGTAGATTTAGAATGATAACAGGTTAGTTTTCTGCTACCTGCTCATCCTACTAGCGAGGGCATGGTACAGCCCTAAAGAGAATATAACTGGGCGAAGAGCTGCCAACTCTCCTGCACCGGCCGGGAGACTCCAGGAAATCAGTCTGATCTCCGCTCTCCCACCAAACTTCTATTTTCTCCTGCAGTTCTATCCAAGTACATTAACCTCATTGCTGCAGCCACGTGTCCAAGCAGATGTTTGTATAGCTGATTGTCTGTCAACACAGAAAGGTTCCATCGCTGTACGTCATACAAATAAAGGCTGCACCTGTTTCAAACCCTGCATATTTGTGACAAGACTCACTTTGTCATTGGCATTTCCTAGCTGCATGAACCCAAATGCTGCAGATGAGGCAAAAAGAGGTATATGACAAGCTACCTAGTTAAGCAGTTTAAGTATGTATTAAAAAACTCTGATACATACTTGAAATTTCAACATTTCTGACCTTTCCAACGATAAAGTTTATAACTGAACACTCCCCAATGTTGGTTTTCCTGTTCGGAAGCAATTGTCACACTACGCTCATAAAGCACAGCTAAATTCTAGCTTTTCCTCTAAAATATATAAAATATAAAATATTGTTTGCTGCTGCTCTGAGAAAAAAAGTTTTGTAATTGTGTTTCTTCTGAATGTGCAGTGATCTGCAATGTAAATAGGGTGATTCAGGCTAAATAGGTAAGTCTTTGGTCACTCCAAACCTTCCACCAACAAATTATATATTTTACTGTTGGCAGCCCTGTATAATTTGCACACTAGTTAAAGCGAGTCCGCAAACACAGATTTCAATTCTTAACAATTGGGCATTTTTAAAGAGGCTTTTATCTAAGAGTCTTTTGTAACATTGCTGTCCTTTCCATAGTTTCATCTTCATTCGCCTGTTCCAACAGTAGCAAGCTGCACCCCTTCCCAGACTGATATTTTAAGAGAACAAAACAATAACTTTGCTAAGCTAAAGCTTTGACCTGGCTAAAAATGGTATCTAACCATGCACTGCATATTTTACTGCTTTGCCAGCTTCAAACACGCCATTCAGTTTATCAGCTCATTAGCACACTCTTTTAGGGAGTGTGTTAAAGCAGGGGATCCACTAAAATCTGCAGGGTGTGGTGCCTCCAGGACAAGGGTTGAGAAACACCATGATAGATAGATAAGAACAATTGAACAGAATAAACGAATACATATAGACATTGTTTTTGTTTGTTTGTGTTGTACTCGCAACACCCAAGTAACTTCTGCCAAGCAAACACAATGGCAGGTTCAGTTCAGCATCTGCTGAATCGTTTGAGTGGAACATGAATCTATGCAAGTTAGTTTGGTCTCACTAAACTAGAGCAATGGATGTTATCCACAACTCACATCCCATTGTTCCCAAACTCGGTCCTGGCGTAACCCCTGCCCGGCACATTTTAATGTTTCCCTGCTTTAGCACATCAACTTGGACCAGATATTGGATCTGGCATGTTGGGAACTGGGATAACATGAACATGCACAGGGCAGGTGCTACTTGAAGTCTATTGATGGGGACTGCTGGACTATGTGAGCTGAAGCTTTGATGTGGTCTAGAATAAACAGGTAACTGCTTTTTGGGACTGAACATGAAGATTACAATAATTAGTGCTTATTACTCATCTTACTTTTAGTCATGCCGTGTTTTTGTTTACTTTGTGATACCCATCCCTTTTTTATTGGGGTATATACTTACAAGTAATAGGTGTAAGTATATAGCAGCTACCAAGCTCAATGTTACTAGTTTGTATGGAGCAACCCGGTTTGATTTAGTCATGTAAACACTCACAAGCTGCTCCAATTGGCCCTTGTACCTCATTCCAGCTCTGTTTGCCTTGGTATTTATACTCAGCAGTAGTATTGCTAGTCTCTGTTGTGTTCCTCCTGTGCACTTCTAGGCTTTGTTTTGGTTTAGTATTATCCCTTGCACCAATATGTTTATGCCCAGTATGTGTGTGTCTGGCTGATACTGGACTATTACGACTTTGCTTCTTGCTCTCTTGCCCATACATTCTGCTTTACAGATTATAAAATATCTAATAATACTATTATTGGGAGATTACATTTATACCATGTATTAGCTTTGACATGAGGAAGTAATCCAAATCTTTGCATAGTAATGTGAATGTAAATAAATGATGCCGTTTTAACTGAGAAAAAGCACGTTATGGATAAGCTAAAATCAGGCCCTGTGTAAGAGTATCATTTGGTGGCCTAAGGTCTAGCCTGGCAACTTTCATAACCCCAAAAAGGAGGACATCCCACTCAGAAAGGAGAACATCATAATGGCCTGGTCCATTACCACCAGGGGCTGCTCTGGGGGTATTCTGACCGATTTTAGTGGACCCAAGTCGGCATGCATTTGGGGGGCAGTCGTGGGCTGGAGGTTAGGGAAGCAGCCTTGTGACCAGAGGGTCAGCGGTTCGATTCCCTGAACTGGCAGTAACGACTGAGGTGCCCTTGCACCTAACCCCCAACTGCTTCCTGGGCGATGTGGATAGGGCTGCCCACTGCTCTGGGTAAGGGGAGAGTTGGGCACGATACTAGAACAGAATTAAAATCATAACCTAACTTATATAACACATAAATGATTGCTTTACTTGCCTACTGGGTGGAGTGAATGACATTCGTGAGTCAGACGGGAGCTTACTAATTGACTAGCATTTAGAGAGCTGATCTGCGGTTAGTCAGTAGGCGAGAAATGATGTCACATGACATTGGTTGTGAGAATTTTAAATAGGTTATCGGGAAGAGGACTAATTGGCGTCCGTTCTGGTACTGTGCCAGACAGAGAACTGGGAGTTGAAAAAACGACTGTCCAGCCTAAAACCTGACGTGTGACCACCATACTAATGCCCCACCATCATGCTTTACTATACCACTATTTTTTAGATGCTTCTACAGTAAGGAACAGCACATGGGTCTGATGCCAAGGGATACACCATGCTTCTTGTTTTTATTGGCTGCATTTTAGGGATGTGCTCTATGCTGTGAAAACACATCAGCAGGCATTCTTAAATAGGTCTCCTGTATGTGAGGTGGTGTTGTTACCCCTCATTTTACCCGCTAGTGATTTGGTGATGGACCTGCATAATATGTACATTTTATGAACCCGATCGTGTGTCTCTGTACACTGAATGGAGCTATATGGTAACTACAGCCCACCAGCTATAAAGGTGAGCCTAAACTTGCATGTGTTAGTATGGACTAAGCGCATATGTGCCACAACTGTTGCTGCTGCATACATCGGGGGTGATCCTAAAGGATTGTGGGTAATGCAACTGCTGGAAAACTCAGCTCCCTGACTTTACAAACCTGTCACCTCAGAGAGAGAGTGAGAGAGAGTGACGGTGGATAGGAAGAAAGGAGGATGATGGGAGAAGCGACGAAGCCTGACAGTTTGATGTCTCGTCACGTCTTTTCAGGATACGAGTAAATCGGCAGGCCGCACTAAAGCCATGTTCTTTTCTCAGCTCTAGCGGTACAGCGGCTGCTGCCGTTTTTTTTTTTTTTTTTTTTTTCCCCCTTTCAAAGAGATTTTTACTTTAAAACCACAAACGTCAAGCACACAAACCACATGAGACCTCTTGCATTCAGGGAAATACATATAATGTATAAGAAGGCTTATTCATGAAAAGAAAATCAAAGGTCTTCAATTTGATTCCATTATATTTAAGTAGTCACCCTTCTTGGATGTAAAGGGGCAATTACAATCAACTCATACAGCAGTCACTCTATTCAGAATATTCTTAAAGTCTATGAGAAAAAAAAGTCACATTTGCCCTGTCCGAATCAGAATCACTCCAGTTCAAATACTGGAGCTCAAAAACGATTCTCAGACACAGAGAAAATGAGGCTCCTGACAACTGCACAGGACCTGGACTGTAACGATAAAGGGCACTTAAAGCTTCTGTCTATAAGAAACAGGATAAAAATAAGATCCACTTTTACTTCAGATCCACAGGTGTTTTTCCTTCCACTGTGAGAAGACAACCCAGGAAATAAAAAAAATAATAAAAAATGATTCTTAAATCATTTACAAGGTGCAGATTTCTTTGAGAAGCTGAAAGTAAGTCTGAAAAGGATGAAAGCTGTAATTAAGAAAGGTGTGTGGACATGCTATGTGTAAGGGTCTAACGGCTGAGGCTTGATTACAACACTGCTGCCTCGGGGGTTTCAACACAACATATGACCCACTGTTCACCACCAGGCATCACATTAAAGCTGTGGGTGACTTTTTACTTACATTTACATTTAAGGCATTTAACAGACGCTCTTATCCAGAGCGACTTACAACCGTGCTTAGTGTTCCTTTGGATAATATTCCAGCTAGTACAGGAGTATTAGTATTTGGAGTAATCCTTTATAGATTATTAATAAACTCTTATTAAATAATAAACAAAAGTATCAGTAACACGTCAACAACATATCAGTAAAGTAGCAGTAGTGAAGCATCTGAATACTTCCATTAAGGAATACCCAAACCCAAGCATAACCTCAACCCAAAACCTAATCCTAACTTTTATCATGGCCTTAATCCTAGCTCTAATCTTAACCTTTATCTTAATCTTAACTTAAAACCAAAACCTAATCCTAGTCCCAATCTTAACCTTAACCTTTGCCTTAACCTCAAGCCAAAACCTTAGTCTATACCCAAAACCTAATACTGATTGTTCATGTGACTTAACATGCATACAGCGTCAATAATCACATCAATCTAACACTGCACCTCAAACTTTTCACAAAAGCTGGGCACTTCAGCTTCTCATTAGGCTGCTAATGCAGCAGTTGCTATGACCAGTTAACAGGACAAACACAATACAGTTAAAGTGATTTAAAACTGTTGTTAAAATGTAGTTGGAATGAATAATCTTAATTTGATATGGTAAATAAAAAAGGTTATGATGTATTGGTTTTTACAGTGTAGAGGACGACTACTAAAGAGAAGTAGAAGTGAAAAAGATTCTTTATTTCACCCAACAGCATGCCACAGCTCTGATCACGTGTTAAGGGAGGTACTGTACACTTAATTTTACAACTACTATTGACTGACTCAGAGCGTGAGGCTGAATTAGACTCTTGATTGACAAATAATCAATCGCTATTTGACGTGGGCTTTTATCTTCTATCCAAAGGGAATTTTTTTCCTTCTAGAAGATGTGTCGTTTTAAGTGGAGAGTGATGCCATTCACCCTTCGCTGCTTGTCAAAAGTGCATGTGGACTACTCTTGATTACTCTCCTCCTCTCTGACATTGCCTTTCGTGTCCTCCTCTCTCTGTCTCTCTTACTTTCATACACATCCTGACTCTATTAGAAAACCCAGTAAAAACCTTCTGACTTTGTAAAGTACTTTTTAGAAAGACAGTGTCACTGTTCAAGAGAAATCTCCAAAATGGCAACTTTATAGAAGATGGCAAAGACCTAATTTAATTTTAATGTAAGTCAATGGAACTTTTTTGGGTCATTTCTTTTGGTTTTTTGTTCTTCCTTATTCATCTGCATATTGGGGAAATTTCAGTGTGTCTAGCAAAGAGGTGCAGCTTGCTGTGATATCAATAATGCTCAGTAAAGTATAAGGGCTAACGGGCAAACACTTTTTTTTTTTTGTTTTTTTGTCATTGACAGAGATTAGAGTTTTAGGTTAGACTTGCAATTCCAATTCCACATATATATAACTCATCTGGAACATATTGCTATGTGACTTTACCTAGTTAAGAAATTCAGGCCCAAAAACTCGGTAGACTCAATATTTGATCACTTTTTTATATTTTATCTTTTATACTCTTTTATAATAATTTTAATAAGTTTAATAAGTATACTGGTGTGGACAGGGGGTGCTGGAGAAATGGTTAGCTTAGGAAAAAGGGGGTTGCGAAATATTTTGAAAGGAAAAAAGGTTACACTGTGGGAAAAAAAGCTTGTTGCTTGTAAAAATGGAATACCATTAGAATAGTGGCAAGGGAAAATAAATACAACAATCAGTTGTCTTCTTGGGTAAGACAATAGATTGTTTATAGATGCGAACAATTCTGTGGTATAAAAAACACATGAATCTGAAGTTAACTTTTTCATAGGACGTTTTTCAAGAACAAATCTAAGAAAAAAATTTATATTGGTGAATGAGGCCCACATTTTATTCCAGATGTCTCTTCAAAGTCGATAGCCATCACAAGAATTCTTCATTTGCATTATACATTGTTAATTAGCCAAACCAAATGTTGGATAACAGAAAAAGATATTGGAACAGTTTGAAAAGGGGGTTGGGAAAGGTTAAAAAGGAAACAACTGACACAAAATTTCTCTTGTGCAACAAGTTCAGTTGTTATATTTTTCTTACTACTGAATATTCCACAGTTAACTGTCAATGGCATTATGACAAAGTGATGGTGATTGGGCACATCAACATCTGCCTCTGGACTCTAGAGCAGTGGAGACGTGTTCTCTGGAGTGACCAATCACGCTTCTCCGTCTGGCAATCCAATGGACAAGTCTGAGGTTGGCGGTTGCCACGAGAACGGTACATGTCTGACAGCATTATGCCAAGTGTAAAGTTTGGTGGAGGTGGTACTATTGGTGTGGGTGTGGGGTTGTCTTTTTAAAAGATTTTGGACAATTTCATTCTCAACCCTGCTCCAAAATGACTGAGCACCAGTGCACAAAGCAAGGTCCATAAAGATAAGTGAGTTTGGTGTGAAAGAACTTGGCTGGCCTGCACAGAGTCCTGACTTTAACCCGAGCGAACACCATTGGGATGAATTGGAGTGAGGCTGCAAGCCAGCCCTTCTCGTCCAACATCAGTGTCTGACCTCACAATTGTGCTTGTAAAGCACTTAAGTAAGTGAGCATTAATTGATGTTTATACTGAAATACTTTGTACTTCACGTTAAACTCACCATAACCTTTCTTCTCTCTAGGTATGAGCGCGGGGCTGGGGTTGCTAGGTTGTGCACTTTATATGTCTGTGTATTCTTCTCTGTAGGTATCAGCACTGGTTCAGGCAGCCTTGGTTCAGGCAGCGTCTGAGCTCAAGGCAAGTTTTAGACACTAACCTCCTTGCTAGCTGGGAAACATTATCCAATGGAACACTAAGAACAGTTGTAAGATGCTGTGGATAGAGCGTCTGCAAAATGCCTTAAATGTAAATGAATGTGCTTCTGAAAGAATTGTCAAAACTCCCATAAACACATTCCTAAACCTTGTGGAAAGCCTTCCCAAATATATATATATATATATAATCTGTGTGTGTGTGTTTTTGCCCCTAAACTTGATAACTGGTTGGGCCACCCTTAGCAGCAACAACTGCAATCAAGCATTTGTGGTAACGTACAATGAGTCTTTCACAGCGCTGTGAAGGAATACATGGCCCACTCGTCTTTGCAGAATTGTTGTAATTCAGCCACGATGGAGGGTTTTCGAGCATGAACTGCCTTTTTAAGATCATGCCACAGCATTTCAGTAGGATTCAGGTCAGGACTTTGACTAGGCCACTCCAAAGTCTTCACTTAGTTTATCTTCAGCCATTCAGAGGTGGACTTGCTGGTGTCTTTTGGATCATTGTCCTGCTGCAGAACCCAAGTTAACTTCAGCTTGTGGTCATAAACAGATGGCTGGATATTCTCCTTCAGGATCTTTTGATAGACAGGGGAATTCAAGGTTCCATTTATCACAGCAAGTCTTGCAGGTCCTGAAACAGGAAAACAGCCCCAGACCATCACACTACCACCACCATATTTTACTGTAGGTATGGTGTTCTTTTTCTGAAATGCGGTGTTACTTTTTTACGCCAGATGTAATAGAACACACACCTTCCAAAAAGTTCAACTTTTGCCTCGTCAGTCCACAGAATATTTTCTCAAAAGTTTTGGGGATCATCAAGATGGTGTCTGGCAAAATTGAGACAAGTATTATTGTTTTTTTTGCTCAGCAGTGGTGTTCATCTTGGCACTCATTTTTGCCCGGTGGGGTCATGAACACTGACCTTAACTGAGGCAAGTGAGGCCTGCAGTTCTTTGGATGTTGTTTTGGGGTCTTTTGTAACCTCTTGGATGAGTCGCTGCTGCACTCTTGGGGTAAATTTGGTTCTGCCAGCCACTCCTGGTTCACTACTGTTCCACGTTTTCACTATTTATGGATAATGTTTCTCACTGTGGTTCGCTGGAGTCCCAAAACTTTAGAAATGGCTTTATAACCTTTTCCAGACTGACAGATCTCAATTACTTTCTTTCTCATTTGTTCCTGAATTTCTTTGGATCTTGGCATGACGTCTAGCTTTTGAGTATTTTTGGTCTACTTCGCTTTGTCAGGCAGGTCCTATTAAGTGACTTCTTGATTGAGAACAGGTGTGGCAGTAATCAGGCCAGTGAAATTGAACTTACATGTGATAAACAACAGTTATGTTTTAAATGGGGGGCAAACACTTTCACACAGGGCCATGTAGGTTTGGATTTTTCTTCTCCCTTTATAATAAAAACCTTCATTTAAACTCTGCATTGTATGTTTGCTTGTGTTGTTTTGCCTAATGTTTAAATTTGTGTGATGATCTGAAACAATTAAGAGTGACAAACTTGCAAAAAAAATAAATAAATCATGAAGGGGGCATACATACACCATTCTCCGCAATCTGTAGGGGTTATTTTATGTATTATACGCTAACCAAGCCAGTACATACAAATTGTGCACTCAAATTTGCAGGATGGTTGCATGTTGACCTAAACAAGTCATTTGAAGGAGTGTTGTTAAGTCTTTAAGGCTATAACTAGTTAGATGGATAGATAGATATGAATACATGTCCAGATATAATATACACCCAACACAACCAAACAGTGAGTGACTGTATGTGTGTGTGCATGCGCACATGTGTAAAGGGGCTTCCAGGTTAGAGAGGCTGTGAGGGATATTTTGCTGGAGAACACTGCTGAGCACTTATTGCAGTTTCTCTGAAGTTTTGAGAGGCTTGAGTGAGCTGTGCTGAGGAGGATGATTGTGGTTAGTGTTTCTGCAGACTAAAGGCCACATAAGTACTGGGTAATGGCGAGCTGCAGGATGAGCCCACTGCAGGATGGACTGAATGTTTTGGCGGAAGAAGAGAGGCACTCCTAGTCCCTCTATAGCTTTGGCCTGTTTCAGTCAGAGCCTCCAAATCTATTAAATCTCCCTCTGTCTCTGCTTCCAACATCTCTACCTCAACCTAATCCTGTACAGACTCCCCCACTCTCTCACCCTCCTTCCTCCATCCCTCTCTCTCTCCCTCCCCTATTGTTGCAAAGTGAAACAATATGATTTTCTCCCTGTGCTTTATTCTGCTATGCTGAAAAATCACACAGGTAGAGTAAATTATCAAAAATTCAAAACACCCAGAAGCAATGTTTTGGAGAGAAGCTGCTGCATCCGAAAGTTTGCTCCACGGTTTCATGTTGATTTTATGTCCCCTCTGGATATAGTCCTAAATGTATGGTCCATACAGAAGACTCATTTTGAGTGTCCTCTTCCTCTGCATCTGAAGACGCCATTTGTTTTCCCATTTATTGCATTTTGAGACGGGTGTCGGGGAGGGAGGAGGGTTCTGCAATGTTCAGTCAAGCTGCACTGGATGGTCATATTGTCTATAGCACTGATATAACTACAGCAGGTTGGAAGGTAGCAAACACCCTGGATGGGTCACCAGTCACAAAGCAGACACACAAAAACAGAAAGAAGGGGCCTTGATCGCCTAGCCGGAGCATCAAACCCAGGTGCTTCTTACTGTTAGGCACCAGCTTTATCTCCTTGTGCCATTGTGCTGCCCGATGTTTACAGGATACAGGGGGGAATCGTCAGGCGGAATCATTAAGAAGAATGGATCAGTTTTGAAGGGAAGTTCTGTCAAGTTAAAAAAAAAGGCTTAAGACACCTGGACTTCCATCTGGACTTTCTTAGAGTGAACTTTAATGGAAAGTTCTGCTGACTGCTCCAGTACGGAGCTTCTCAACAATGGGAGATCTGGTTTGCTGATGTGGATGTGTTATTGCAATGTAAACCCAGCCTGACAGTATGACCTTTCACATGCATGCACAAATGTAATTACTTGAGCACGACTGTTGAGCAGCATCATCTCCATGTCAACAGAAACACATTAAAGTGCATCAGTAGGCTGAACTACAAGCAGACAAGGTCATATTATTGATCATAATAGTGTTTTTTTTTATCACACATGTATTATAACTCACAACTACAATGTGTTTTCAAATAATCTTAAAAAAATAATCACAAGAAATGGGACTGATGTTTTTTTTGTTTTTTTTTACTGTGTGAACGCCTGGTTTCTTTACCATGCATTTAATTACACTGACTCCCACAAACTCACAAATGTCACCATGTTTTGATTTGTTTTAGAGGTATGCTGTGTGTTGTGGGATGGGAGCTCAGCAGACAGATCTACAGATCTGGAAGAAACATAATTTCCCTGGACTGTATTTAATTTAAAGGGTTAATAACACACTCAAAAACTGCTTTGACAAAATGAGAGGTATGTGCTAAAATGTCTCTTGCTTAAACAATGTATTGAAAGTTTGCTTTTGTGGATGAAGCAAGCTTAAGGGTGGTATACTGTATATACTGTACATCTGGACACTCTGACACTTACTGTATATACTGTACATCTGCACTCCTGGACACTCAACTCCACTTAAATATCATGTCTATGATGTTAATTCATTCTGTTCATTTATCTGCTGATAACTGCGTCCCTTGCTCATTTATTTATTACTTTTGCACTACAGCCTGTTTTGTACTTCTGTGTATATATTTCTTGCCTCCTTACCAAGTGAGATATATTTATATATTTATATTAACATATCCATAGATAGTGACTCGCTGTATGTATAGTTCTATAGCCTATAACCTTAATAGTTAGTAATACAACTGAACATCCTTTTAGGTTTCTCATACTGCACAACACTGTTTTATTTTTATATTTTTTGTATTATTATGTGTATCTGTGCTGTTCGTTTTTTGTGAAACCGCTACTGGCTGCTAAATTTCCTTCGGGATCAATAAAGTATCTATCTATCTATCTATCTATCTATCTATCTATCTATCTATCTAAGATGATTAGTGATGGTCCAAACAGTTCTGTTATGAACAATCACATCCCAAAAAGGTCTCAACTGCCCTGTTGGAATTCTTGCTCCTTTCTCTGTTACAAGGTGATGTCATTATTGGCAGCTGACATGTTTGGCTTGCCCTCACACTGAGAGTCAAAATAGCAAAAACTGCCCACTCTGAAACGTCCTGCCCGAGTCCAACTAGTGAAGGTGGATCAGGTCAATCAGCTTGTTCTGCCTGACTTTCAGGACTGGACTAGGACAGTGGTGGATGAACTACACAAACCATGTAGTTGGTTCACAAATGAGTTTTCCTTTACCATATTCCATGTGTAGGTCTCTGTTCATAACATAAACTAGCCAAAACAAAGTTATTATAAAAAGGGAAGAGTGTTTGTATAAACACAGTTAAAGACACTTGTTAGTCACACATGCATGTACATATTGTGGTCTATTTACCCTCAAAGTCAGGAACAATGTTTTATCTGTTTACTAACCTCATCCTGCTGTCCAGGTGATCCTTGATATAGTCCAGGCCTGAAAGGGACACTTCTATTGATGCCAAGAATCCATGAATAAACTTGTTTTATTTTAACAAGTTGTTTTTATGCACATATAAGTCAAAAGCAACTACAAATGTCGTATAATGTAGTGGATATACACAAGATATATATATAAGTTTGAAATGTAGTGGAGTTAAAGTACAAAGTCGTCTAAAATGGAAATATTTGAGTAAAGTATAGATACACAAAAAAACTACTTAATTACAGTAACTAAGTACATTTACCTTAGTTACCGTCCACCACTTGACCAGTATTGAGCAGAAAGGACACCATTGTAGGGAAAAACCCCAGTCATGTGGCCCTGGAACTTGTTTGGGGTAGGATGCCGCTCTGACAGTTGACCAATCAGAACATAAGGCGAAATGACCCATAAGCACAGATTGAGTGTGCTGACCAATCAGATTTCTCATCCAGAGGATGGGCTTAAAGATACAGGAGCGCAAACACAGCATTTCAGACAGAGTGTAAGATGTAGATGTATAGTATAAAAAAGGTTACCTGTCTTGGGAAATTTGTAGTATGTAAATTTATTGTAGTGGACTCCAGTAATAAAATTATAAACACTAAAAAAAGTACATTCAGCACTGATGGCTTCAAACACCTGAAAAACATTGCCAGTCTAGGTTGTGTTTAAACAATTGAATTTGAGACCAAATATTTTCTAGAGCTTTTCAATGCTGACCATACCAAAACCATCAGTAAAGCCTACTGTATTTTGGACTTGCCCCATGTTTCTTTTTTTTTTATTTTGTGAATGGGATTACATGCCTTACCTTCCAAATTCTGACGTACATTAAGAGTGGGTCACAGCTACACCTCTACATCATGCTTTTCTGAATTGTTGCCTCCTTTGGCAAATGCGGCTGGTGAGAATGAAGCGTATGGTAATGCATCTACCCTGAGTGTATAACCCAGGCTAGGTTCTGACAGCCTTTGATGAATGCTCCCCTCCACATTCTGTAGCATAAAAATGATTACACTGCTGCCCCTCATTCGAAGGTGATTATTCGCAGCGACAAAGTTAGATTTATTTTACCATGCCACTGCTTTTACACCAACCTGCTGTAATCGCTGTACGTAATGGATGAATATGAATGGGGGTGCTGATATTACGGCGCAAGATTAATATGCTTATTGTTTAAAAGCAGTGGCTTCATTTGATGTGTCTGGCGATTAGTCAACATATTTATGATATCAGTTCCGACTTGTTGAAGATAAACGGTGGTGCAATGTAAACCTTTACTAGTTTCCTACTAGTCGGCTTGCTCTGGCCCTGCAGGATATTTCCCATCCTCAGATTTGCTTTTTCGTTGTTTGATTATTCAGCCCTAGCGCGTAACAGCCTCTGTCACATGTTCAGGCAAGACTAATTGAGACAGATGGGGTTTACAGCAGTAGCCTCACTGTGAGGCGAAACATCTGCCCGGAATATTAGCCTGAATTAAGTAGATTAACTGAAACATACTGCTCAAACATTGGAAATGTGGAATGAGTTTTCAGAATTCTTGATCACTACCAGGTTTAGGAATGAAAGGTCATTTTAAATGACTTCCTCTTTACGCTACTGTTTCACACATTTAGTGCCTCGTTTCTGTGCAGTGCTACCAAAAGTAAGTCATTGCTGTTGAAACTGGCAGCATTATTATCTCCATGTACTTCGGTGGTGAACTCTATTGATCTCTGCATCTGACGTCACTGTTGACTACAGCAAACACTTCCCTCTCCTGTCTAAGCCTGGCCTTGCTGTTGTATTTGTCTGGGCTTTGCTCCAAAATTTCCATTAGAAGTTTGGCCCAGGTTCCTAGCAATTAAACAAGTAGCGTAGAGCAGCCTACTCAGCCTGCTGGCTTGACTTCTTCGCTCGCGCTCACTTTTATCACATGCGGCCGCGTTACCTTCTCTGCCTTAAAACATGCTCCTCGGGTTACATTCATTGGCCGTAAAAGCAAGAAATAAAGAGCAGAAAACGTGGCTGTTGGCATTTTATATGCTTAAAAAGGCTTAAAATAGCAACCAGCAAGGTCAGAGCATCCTGGTAAGTGAAGGAGAAGCACAAATATTTACACTTAGGAGGAAATCAGCAGAAGCTGGGTGGGAAGGTGGAGAAGGCTGGGGAATAACACATTAGCTTAGGTGTTGCATCAAATGGGCTACTTTGTGCTTGTTGTTTTTAGAGAATGGCCTCAAATATGTGTTCTAACGAAAAAGAAATTCATCTGAACACTACCGACCATCCAGATCATCTCAGCAGTATGACCAAAGAAAGTTTGTCTAATCAGGCTTTCAGCTTGGTTTCAACATGATGTTATAAATTTGGCAGTGTCACAGAGCCTTGCATCTTGTTAGTAGGAGGACCAGAATGAAGGGAGATAGGGAATCT
Organism: Prochilodus magdalenae; assembly: GCA_024036415.1. NCBI lineage: Eukaryota > Metazoa > Chordata > Actinopteri > Characiformes > Prochilodontidae > Prochilodus > Prochilodus magdalenae. The sequence continues at coordinate 218,957 of JAMWET010005769.1, read as the reverse complement.
GAGAAAGTAGAGAGAGAGGGGAAAGGAAAATAGAATGAGCTTTCTCCAGGAGCCTCAATAAGATCTGAACTCTGGGGCTTGGCTTAGCCATTGTGTTTTTACCTAGGTGACCATCTAGTGATGGGGCAAAAGGATGCATATTGTTGATCAGTTTGGGAGGCATTATAATGAGAGAATGTTTAAGAGTTTGATGGATGTATTTAGATCACAGGGAAGGCTTGCTGTGTAGGCTCTATAAGTAGATTCTTAAACATAAATGTGCCAGAAAAGATTTTTTGACTTGTGCCATAGAAGAACTGTTTTTGGTTTCCCAAAGAACATTTCACTGATTCGGTTCTTTAGATTGGTAAGCTCTTTACAGGCTACTTTTACAATTAAGATATGTATGTTGAGTTTTTGTTTTAGGTTTGATGTATAATTTCAGATGCTGTAATGGCTCTAAAATTTGAGGTTCCTACATTGTTAACCTTTACATTATGTGATTTTAGACATTTACACCTGGAGCATTGCTTTCTTCTAGAGCAATGTTCTCAGAAAGCTTTTTGGGCACCATTTTTGTTATGAATGTAGGTATTCGCTGATGCAGGATTCTGTCTAGCCAACAGTTCTTCCGTTGCTGTTTTACACTTTTCTTTCCTTGTAGCGCGCTTCAAGCACAGAAATATTCATGTAATGTCTTGCTTGCACATCATGTTTGAGATGTACCCACATATTTTCCTAAGATTGAAGTCTGGGGACAGTGAAGGCTATTTCAAAACCTTAATCTGTCATTTCTTGAAGGTTGGTTTTGATGTATGTTTTGGATTACTGTCTTGTTGTAATATCCAACCTATTTTCTTCTTCACTTTCCTCACTGACTGTGAAACACCAGCTTCCAGGATTTATTGATATCTAGTAGAATCCACTCTTCCCCCTTTTGCTGCAACATTTCTGGTGTCACTGACAACCCCAAAGCTTTATAGGTTCACCTCCATGCATAACAATTACCAAGATAGTTTGTCAAATGCTGTCCAGTTCTTCTCCAAACATAGCTTTGGTGATTGTGGCCAATACAGTTATATTTTCACTTCATCTGTCAATAGCATTTGTTTGCAAAATACCTCTGGCTAATTTGTCATATGGTTTTACATCTGTAAACAGAGGTTTTTGAGGAGGTCAAGGGTAAAATTTCCTTATTGATGTCTCTTCCATGTAAATTATGTTTGTCCAACAACATTGCCAAAGGGGCCGGTGCATCACTTCCCATGCCACCACTTCCTGTAGGTTCCTCCTGGCATCTTCTACTTTGCAGTGATATGGGTTTTTTCTTTGCATAGCTGAGCAGTCTATGAGCAGAGAGATGTTTCTTGGTCTTTTTGGCTTTTTATTAAATATTTATTCGCATTTAATGACAACATAGTTGCACCCAGAAGGAAGTGTCAAATTGCCGTGCTTTTCTGAAGAAAATAAGTTACAAGGAGCAGTAAATGATGACAATCAGACTGATATGGGTAACATTTACTGAGCTACATGTGCAGAAGTAGTGTCTCTCAGTATGGTGCTTTTAGAGGTTTGTAGAGGTTTCTAATGGTGTCCTGTGATAATCCATCCCATGCAGCTTGAATATTCTCACACAGTTCCTGCAGATTTTTCAGTAGGGGTGGAGGTGGAGTGACACCAGGCCTTCTGGTCTCGTGAAGTATGACACCAAACCGTTCATCTTGGTGCTGACTGCGCTGCCTCCATGGCTATATTGTGGCCCTCCATGGTGGCCATTCTAAGTCACTACATGACAGTCTGGCACAACACCATTGCAGACTTTGGCGACGTGTCATAGTGGACTGTGTTCAAGTAGTCCTGCATTGTGCAGACATCTGCCAGTGATGACTCCTGGATGGCATTGCTGCTGAATGTCTGCACTCATGGTTGTTGTGTCACATGCACAGCCAAGCGTGAAACTTGAATCATTTGCATGTCTACCGATGTCAAACCTACCCGGTGTATTTATACAGTTCTCTTGTTTTGTAGGAGTCATCTATCTGTAGTTTCAGTTCCTTACACTTGAGGCGATGTTCATTGAGTGTAGCCAAAATACCCTGAGAGCTATGAAGAATGGTCAATGCTTGACGTGGATAACTGCCTAGTGATCAACATTTTACCACTAGTAGGTCATTCCAAAAACAAGTTTGTTTTCTTTTTACCTCGATATATTAAATGTAACATCTAAATAGTAGTGAAGCATTAAAATGTAAAGAATTGTGTTACGTTTGTGTATGTTAAGGCTTTTTAATTGTGAAAGGTTATACGAAATATGAACAAAAGCAAAGAAACTGATATCCCAAAAAAGGCATGGACTGATTTATATGTTTTTTATGACATGGGGTTCAAATATCATCTGCCAATACCGGTAGGATTCCAACATCAGTATGTTCCTGCTGTAAGAGATATTGTGATTATCATATAAAAACAGAATCCAAGCTCACACCCAGACCCTATCATTTTGAACCTGGAATTGGCTGTGTGATTGCAAGAGAGAAAGTGAAGAGAGAGGGAAATAGGACAATAACATGGAAATATATCTGGAGAGCAAAAAAGGGCCATGTTGTGGTGACTTGCTTTCACACTAAAACCTGGATTTGAGTGAAGGAAGATGGCGATGGAGAAGAATGCGGGGAAAAAGGAAGGGCATGAAAGAAGCATTTCGTCTCTATATCTTCTATAAGGAGAAGGAAAGAGAGAGAGCAAGTGATCAGGAGAATTGCAATGAGAGAGGGGACTTTCCAGAAAGCGTGCCGCGAAGAAGTGGTATCCACACTGTTCATGCTTTTCTCTCATAAAGCAGCGCCAGAGCGGAGAGGTGAAAAATGGAGGAATGAGAAGGTGAGAGAAATGGTCTTGCATGAAACAGCAAAGGAGAGATTAGAGGAAAAAATGCAGAGCCATAAAAAAAAGGTGCCAAGATTAAGCCTATGAATGCAGGCAAGTGCATACAGTGTGTGTAAGGAGAAGATGAGATGAGACTGTATGTGCGTGCGTGTGTGTTTTTCCAAACCACATGACTGTCCGTTAGCAGCTGGGCCTCAGGAGATTAAACGGAGTGCTGAGACTGCAGCCAGCAATGATTAGCGGGCTGCAGCCAGGCCTACTAATCAATCTCAGCACCACGCAATTTCCTCCCCCCGATTGCAGCTTTGATCAGAGGGCAGAAGGAGAGCGGGCGGCTGAAGGCGTAATGGAGTTTCACACTAACCCCGCCGAGAGAGTTTCAGCAGCCGAACGAAGACTGCACCCCGCGGAGAGAGGAAATCAGTTTGGACTGCACAAAATAAGTTCCATATGTATCTAGAAAGATTCCGTAGCTTGTAACAAGGTGAAACCCGATACATAGACTGGCTGCTGGGAAAGTGCCATGTAGGGGCAATGCTCCATTATGGAGACGAGGAAATCAGTGGGTTGTGGACAGTACATTTTACTCAATCAAGAACCTAAAATTCTACTTTACACAATAGTCCCCTTACCTGGAATTCCAGATTTTGCATTAGGCACTGTATCTAGGCTAACAAATTAGCAGTTAATAACGTGTAACAGGTTTGCTAACAGAAATCGTTGTTTCTAGCAACATTATTCTCATAGTGTTTGCACACTAAACATATTTTAGCTAATTGCGTGCATCTGGGCTCTAATAAGGGTGTAGCCTACACACATTGGCTATTTTCACAGTTACTAACAGAAGTCCATTTTATCAGTTAATCCTGAATGGAAAGCAGTCATCATAGGATCACAAATATCCATGGCCAGTGATGGTAGCCACAATACAGATAATGCTAATTACGTTTCACCTCAGAGGTATGCATCTGTACAAAGGTAGATATGTGTATGTGAGTGGGTATATCTTTTAGCTCAGCCTAGACTTAACACTGGCTGATAAAAGTGATGTTTAGCAGCAGCATGTGACAGTACCCCAGTACCTTGTCAGCAGTTTATCCCTATCAGAGTAAGACATATTGATCACAGGCAGTGTGCACGATGATGGATCTTCATAATGGGCTATAATGAGGTAGCCCAAGACCAGCCTTTCTCTTATGGTTAGCATAAGAGACGGTGGTGCTACAGCTGTGAAGATGTAGCCCAAGCAGAAATCTCTGGCACTGAATCTGCAGTGCACTCCTGATCTCTATAAAATATGATTATTCAAGTTTGTTGAGGACAGCACGCTCAGCTTTAATTGTTGTTTGACTAATGAGATAGGAGCCATGCCCTTTCACTGTTAACAGGTAACTCAATAGAGTTGTTGACATTTTTATATTTAAAGCTGTTATTGAATTACCTGGGGGCGAGAGGAAGGCAAAAGGAGAGTGAGTGAGAGAGAATGTTTCCTCTCTTCCCATGTTTAATGTAATTATGTGATTAATGCAAGCAGCATGGCGTCCCAGTGGCTGAGAGATGTTGCTTCCCTCAGCATGCGCGATGAGATTATATTGACTCACTCTTCCTCTCACGAACTACATCACCCAGAATTATCCATTTATTGATGCTGTTACTGTCTGCAGTGCATTCGCAACACGTGTTATTGAAGCATATCCAAAAATTTAGATATTGTTATGTTGCAGATAGCCAGAGAGGAAAAGGGATAGACAACGAGAGATCCAGGCCCTGTTTAATTGCAATAGCTGGCTTTAATATCTCAACACAGAATGATTTCCCATTGCTTCGAGTCAAAAGGTCAGCTCATACTTAGCAGACAGCAGCAAGTGAATTCATTACTGTTCGTCTGTAAATACACACAATAAACCATGCTTTTAACATGAGAACCGCACTGCTCGGTATAAACACCAACATGCTGTCTGTTTAATTACTGCTTTATCCTCATGCTACGAGTAAAGTAATGTTATATGTCAGATGGCATATTAATCATTGTGACTGAAATCCATCACATGCATATACTGATGTTAACATGAACACTGTTTTAAAGAATGGGTAGTCGGTGTTGAGCAAACTGAGGGTAATTAAAATGATGATAACCTGCCAGTTAAGCAGATTGTTTTAAATGTTATACTTAAATGTATGTAATCACTATAATTATGCACTTACCTTCTCTGCAGTGCAGTGCTGATGTTTAATTTTCATCTCATCTACATGGACCCCTGTTTTTAATTTATGCGTTTAGCAGACGTGCTTATCCTGAGTGATTTATAATTTAATCATGTCACAGAAGTAGGCCATTGTAGCTCTAGGAGTCTTGCCCAAGGATTGTTATTGGAGTAGCATGGTGTGCTTGCCCGTGCGGGGATTTAAACCCCAGTCTGCTGCATGAAGGGAAGGGCTATTACATAATACACTATACTAAGGATCTGAACATGAAGAGCCAAGCCTAGTTAATGAGGCTTCTCACTTTCTGACCACTGTATCTGTAGGGTTTAGCCTCTATCCTTTTGGAGCTGTTATGATGGTGAGGGATCACAAAGCTATGTACTGTATGTAAGATTCAGATGTACTGCTGAGAACTTTTGGTTTCCTCCTTCCTGATATTATGTATGCATTGCTTCAATAATGAATTTGTTAACTCTGCAAGGCAAGTCAGATTTGTTTCAAGTTACCAGTTCGCTATGGGCAGTGTAGTGTAGAGTAGACGTGCATGCATGCGTATTTGCATTGATCACTGTGGTAAAAATGAACATATACATATGCTGACCAGGGAGGCAAGGCAAAACTACTCAAGCTACTGAGCTTAGATGTTGGTGTGTCATGTCGCTATTTACTCCACTATTTGCAATTAAAATGATCATGCTTTATTTCACAACAGAACTGCACTAAAATGTCTTTAATGTCTGTAGGTAATCTACAGAGGGCTATGCAAATAAAGTGGGACCATTTCTTCTTGTTTAATGATACAGTGTGTTTGATTTAAAGGGAACAATTAGCAGCAATGTAATATGGTATACACAACTTTGTTTTCGTTAGTGTGTAATTACCTGACTCCTGTAAAATTGTTGTTTTCATGAAATGAGTTCTTTAGGACTAGAGGGTCATGTTGCTAAAGTAGCCCAGAGAGGCTGGACCAAATGCTAGCTCTAGAGATTGCCTTTCATGTTTGTGGCTGCTTGAAATTGGTGGTACTATAGCACCAGTTGGAAGACATATCAGTAGCTCTGTACATGAAGCTCCAGGTGGGATAGTTTAATATTTTAAATCACCTTTCTTTAAAGTTGCATATAAGATAAGATAATCATTTACTGATCCCACAGTGGGGAAATTTACAATGCCACAGCAGCACAGAGGAAAGAACAGACGTGTCAGGAAACATACAAATAATAAATAAGATCTATATATACAATAATTACAAAACATATAAATAATAGAAATAAAAATAGACCACTGAGTTTTTATTGCACATTGTAGAAATAGAAATAGATTACTAAGTTTTTACTGCACATTGTAGAAATAGAAATGGAATATTGAGTTTTTATTGCACATAGTCAAAATGGACTATTGTAGAAGTAGACTACTGTAGAAATAGACTACTGAGGACAGCGGATGTTATACAGTCTGACAGCGGCCAGAAGGAAGGATCTGCGGTATCTCTCCTTCATACACCGTGGGTGCAGCAGCCGAGCACTGAGGGAGCTGCCCAATGCTTTCAGAGAGTGGTACATGGGTTGGGACAGGTTCTCCTGTCCCCCACCACCTCCACTGGGCCAAGATTTAAAGGAATTCTTTAAAAGCCACCATTAAAACTACGAGACTTCTTCGCCAGCTATGTTTTCCTGTTTTGCCTTAATGATGCAGTTTTTATTTTAACTGCAGGAAATTTTAAGGTGAAATGGTGAAAATGTAAATGATTGTCATCAGCACTAAAAGACTAGTTAGGCAATTTTAATCAGCTTATCAAGTTGTAAGTAGTGATATTAAGTCTGTATTGAAGTGACCCTAAAAATAGAACAGTGGAACGTTTTATAGAGGAAATGTAAGTTTTAGAGCGAGTTCTGCCAGGAAGACTCCAGTGCTATGTCACCCTTTCATTTATTACCTCAGCCAATCACAGTCTGCCACCTGTCTTTAAAAGGATTCAACTCCTGCTTTGCTGCTTTCAGGTGCTAAGGTGTTAACATTCTCCTTCTTACCCAGCTATTATGGGACAACCGTTTTGTGTTGTGGGAAGTTTTAAAACCCAAATTTTGAAAATCATGCTTACTAGGTGGCACAAAAAAAGCAAGAAAGGCCGAATTCACGGCATCAAAAAAACAAAAACACGTAGAAGCAAAACAATGTCAGCACCTTCAACAGCAGAAAACCTGCCTGCCACGGAATGCCTTTATATTGTGTAAGCTGGAATAAGAAAGCAACGGGTTCGAACTGCCTCTCTGAACAATGCCTAAAAATTTTACAGGTTAATTCATTCGACCTTATCATTGAGGTCAAATGTAGCACAGTATCTGAGGGGGTTGGGCTTAGCAAAGGTGTACTTCCAGTTAATCTACACTGAACAGACAACACACACACACACACACACTAAAATAAAATTAGTTGATGTAGTAGATGTAGCATTTGTCAGAGTCTGTCAGGGTAGCCTTTGTACCCTCCTACCTGAGCACTGTATTTAAAAGCTGCAGTGCTACAGTATGGTCATGTACTAGACAGCAGTTTTTCCCTCTTTTCTGGAGGTACACTGCACAGAGGAGCCTGACATTTATGTGAGGGAAATATGTTTGGGTTAGGTGTCCTGTCTCAGATAGGGCTTTGACCCCAACCAGCTAAGATATAACCTTGACATTGGAGTCAAGCAGTAATATAGCAGGCTATATGTTGCCATGCTTTATTTCTCATATTTACAGGCTCTGAATGTGAGCGTAAGGGCTGATAGGGGAGCATCCGCCGCAGAGTGCAACAGAAGACTGCTCTAACTAAGCCTGGGGATCCAAGCCAGTTAGGCCCAGTGCCAGGCCTAGTCTGAAGAAGCACTGTGCTGCAACCAGATTAGCAAGATCGAGCTGAGCCCCCGCAGCCAGAATCAAGTCTATCAACAAAACTCCAGCAAATATATTCTGGCATGAACTCACAAAAATATGAAAAAGAAATGAGGATCATTACTATCTCCTGGATAATGTGGCTGTTTTGTTTTTGTTGTTTATTTTTCTCTTCCTGCGAGGAATTATCGTGGACATTCGTTACACTTGTTGTTTAAGCCTGGGTGTTGATGCCAGCCTCACAGCACCACCATCCATCTTGGTTTAAAAAAGAAAATAAATAATAAATAAAAAAATAAAAAAGTTTCTTGGTTCTTTAAGTTTAAGGAACCGTGCTTGTAGATGGAGGGAAAAAAAACAGAGTGGTGATTACAATGAGCTATGATAACAGAAAGCATTACCTAGTGCCGAAGACGGTGCAAAACACAGAGAACTGAAACTCTAGAGTTAAGATCCTGAGACTGATAAAATGGAGCAAAGTGTAAGGAGAAACAGATGGATAAAGAAATGGAACGTGTAACAAAAAGGGTGAGATTGAGAGGAAAGAAGACAAATAGAAAGAGTGATGGAGTGAGAGGGAGCGGAGGAGAGAGGCGCTTTTGAGTGCATGCGCTGGCAGATGGTGCTCACAGAAGCGTGATCATTTGGCATTTGTTCGCCAAAGTGCTCATAGGGAAAGAGAGAGAGAAAGAAAGAGAATGGCGGTACAGTACTCCTGCATCTCTCTCTCTCTCTCTCTCGCTCCCTCCCTCACAGATTTTTTCCCTCACACATGAGGGCACCACTAGCTGGTGTGTTACCTTATAATTCACAGCCTCTTTATTTGATGTGTGCCCTCCTGGCAGATGCCCCAGTCAGACATCACATGCACAACTTGACGTGTCTACAGATCAGACTCAATCTACTGCAAATCATGGCATCGTGCAGTCACCGAAAAAGAGAAGCCAAATGCTAAAACCATGGCTAACCTTCATAATCACCCGACGCATTGCTCTATCAGTTGCAAGATCAAGTCTTCAGAAACTTTCTTTTCTCAGACGTGTTCTTGAATGAATAAGGTACAGTGGCCTACAGAGTCATAACACGACAAAATAAGAGTTTAGCCTTATATTTAACCACTTATTCCAACTGGCATGTAGTTGAACTAGTTAACTGATCTTGATACAATAGCTTAAACTGGCAAATAATACCAGGTTTTTATCATATTGGGTTAATAATAGTGTGCTAGCCAGGAAGCAAATAGGCAGCATTGCCAGACAATTGCATTTGCAGAAACTTAAACATTTATTGAAGAATTTCTTCAAGGTCAGAATAAATCCAGAAGTCAAGGACTGTCTTGAGGACCTCAGTTAACAGTGTCTTCAATAACTTTGGTCATATGCCATCATATCTTCACTGATAAATCTTAGTGCTGTCTTTGATAAACAAATTGACCCTGTGGTGAAAATCTGCAAACAGATTACTGCCTTACAAACCTGCTTTAGTAAAAGTCATTTATTTTAATGTCTGTGTTTTATTTTATGTGTTTCATAATTGGTGTCTTATTGGTGTCTTATTCTTATTTAGTTTTTCCATGCTTTGGTTGTGTTTTTATGTGTAGTCACTATGCTGCAGCACCTTGGTTGATGCAAGTTGTGTAAAGAGTGCTTTTTAAATAGGACACTAGAGCCCGGATTCAGAATTAGCACAGCGGGGGAAAAGTATTTGGGCATTTGTGAAACCAACTACAACACACGCTGGAAGATAGCGGAGAGGTGACTATACACAGTAGTATTCTGCTTCACGGTGAACTGTATGAAGCCTTTGTAAACTTTTCTAAACACGACATAAATGCATTAACAGTACATAACCAGTTATTAGCAGAAGTAATTCAATGACGTTTAACAGTAGGTACAGTAATAACTGCAACTTAAACACAATGGGGAACAGCGGTGCATGATGGGAGAGGGAGACCCCGCCTAGCTGTCCCCAGCCCCTTTTCTCCACACACACGCAATGAACGGTTGCTTCTGAGAGCCTGTGGCAATGTTCGCAACAATATGCTGTACAGGCAATGACTTTACACAAATGTCAACAAAGGCTTATTTCAGTAGGTATCATTTGCTACAAGGTTACATTTGCCATTTTTGATCAAAGTAGTCGTTTTGGCAGATTACACCTATTGGAATAAATATCGGAATGTAAAGTGTTATGTCAGTTGTTATAACAAGCTTATGTTGCGATTTTATATTCTCATAAACAGTATTCTACCATTATCAGCATCAATGTTGACATAAAAAGTATTGTCCCATTAAGTTTTTGGATGTGATGATGACAACACCATGAGAAATGATACTTATTAAATAGCATGCATCTAAATGCAGGTGATACAAGTGCAAACAGAAACCTACCTAATCTTTTGAAATATATGGAATTAATGAAACCACAATACTCCAAAACAAACCAAAAAGAAACATGTTGTGAGTTGATACATTGAAATGATACATTGGATTGAACTAAAGATCATTATTATAGTGTCCAAATTGCTGGAGCCATTGTGTATGTTCAGTTATAACAGTAACTGGACGGACATGTGATATCCACATGACTATTGGTCAGGATCTCTGAGCATGGTGTCAGTTCATCAAGCTGGCTAAATACTCATTATATTATTGAAGTGGCTAACTAATCCAAGACTAATCTCTTCATTATTAAAGGCCTCATTCTAAGCACATCTTCCTTATTACTTATTAATTTGACAGCTAGAAAAACCAAAAACAAATCACCAGCAAATGCCTTCTTAACATTTGTACAGATTAGATGATCTCATGATTAGATGATGGACATTTTGCAAGTGCATTTTTTGAGAGCTTCAGATGTTAAAAACGTTCTGGACTTCTATAGTGAATCACAACAAACTTTGCATTTTTATAGAGGTTTAGTTCTGTGAATGTTCTTCTGGCTTAATGTTAATGTGTTGTCACACAATGCTCCAGGCTTTATATGTGACTGCAAATTCTTCTTTCTCAGACTTGCAATACTTCTAAAAAATTGAGATGTATCCCACAGGAGAGACTTTAGGCTATTTGCAAAACCACCTCTATGTATCTACACTCTTTATCCAATTCATCAGCTCCACTTACCACATTGGTGCACCTTATAATTACAGACTGTAGTCCAACTGTTTCTCTGCATACGTCTGTCACAGCAGTGCTGAAAACGATCCACCACCCACATAATACCTGCTCTGTGGTGGTCCATTGGGTGTCCTGACTATTAAAAAAAACGGTAGAAGGGAGATAACATAGTATACAAAGAAACATATGGACTACAGTCTGCAATAGCACAACAAGAAGTCCTCCTATATAGTAAGTGGAGCTGATAAAGTGGACAGTGAGTGTAGAAACAAGAAGGTGGGTTTAATTTTCTGTATATTGCAGTCAAATGTATGCTTGTGGTAGAGTTGTACAGTCTTCATCTAATAACCCACCAAAACATGACATCTTAATGATTTACATGTATGTTTGTTTACCAGTTGTGCTTAACTCTCTAAGCAGAGCCCACGAAGGTTAATCTGACATCTACCAGAGTGGTTGTGTCATGTTGTGAATTGAAAGGTGACTGGCTCTCATGTTTTTTAGCCTTTTACTTCTTTCTCTGATGGAGCCACACACCTGCTTCAGAGACTTGCACGTCTCTCAGGCCAGCAGCGTGTGAATGCCTCTGCACTGGGCTGACTATGGGGGAGTTATTAAGAGTGCTCTTTAAAGAGAGGATGAACACGACCACTGCTGGGTCTGAAATATTACTGAAATACAGAGAGTCGACGCTGCATTAGCTAGAGCGTTCGCCAGGGCTGTAGGGGTGCAGTGGCTTGAAATGATAGCTAATAGCGCAAGGAGCTGTAATGGTGGGGCACTGATGCATGGAAAAGATGAAATGGGCAACGTAAGGTATGTGTGTGTGTGTGTTTTAAAGATTGGTATATTTTTGAAGAACATTTCATTTCTTTTAGTGCTGGGTGATATACCAGTCATAAGCTGGTGTCACACAGCAATATTGGATTCATTTTACTGTGTATGAATAAGCAACAAAGGTTTGCAATGTATCTTGTTTGCTATGAACTCCAGACTATCTGAAGGTTTAAATACATAGGAATGCCATCAGACAGTGGAAAAACTGATGCCAGCACTAGGTGATACAACCGGTTAGACCTAACCCTAACCCTAGAGGCAGGTCACTCGGCATTCATGGTTCAGAAAACAGCCCACTAAGCAGTCTTACAATAAGTCCAGCATTCCACTTGAGCCTTCATGGATCCATGGTCAGCTAAGATAGTAGCAGCTCTACATAGGCCTCCTCCAGAAGAGCCGTCTTTATGAAGTCTAAAGTCCCTGGGGCATGTGGGGGTCTCTCTGCAGCAGGGGTTTTGAAATGTTCCCGTTGCTGGTAAAAGAACATGCACAAACGCCTACGTCCTCTCACTCAGGACACTGGACCAGAGAGCCCAAGTGCTGCAACCTCTTCTCCATGTATGGCTAAACTCCTAGCAGCTCACAGTTCACTTACTGTGCAACAGCAGCAGCACTCCCTTAGCTGCTTGACGCACCATGAATGCCAGTGACAGTGCTGTACATGTCTGCTGGAGCCCTGGCCTTCAACCTCAGGTCAGCCACACTACTGCCACCGCTCAAACCTTCGCTGAAGGGAAACCAGGAATGCTGTCAGGCCATCCTGTCTGCTTTCTGGTTGTATTAGCTAATGCTTAGCGTCAGTTCTCCTTGCTGCTGGTTCAATAAAAGGTCTTTGGTCTAAAGCCCTATGTTTTCGGCATCTTCTTACACTACCACACTATGCCACAGTATAATCAAGCAAGAATTTTTTTTTTTTTCCTTCTACACCTTAACAGATTAACCAGGACACTAACTGGCTCTCTGTGTGGGAAATATTGACAGTTTTGAGCTGCTTGTGAGCAATAAGTAAGAGTCCCCCGCTAAAAAAAGCAGTTCACACCTCTCTGTAAAATGACCATGCTGACATGAAATAGACATCACAACTGCAGCTTTCTTAAAGGAAAATCCAGTATACATGGTTTTCTACTCAGCCAAGACATGTGTGGTGTCCAGGTTTTGCTTCTTTAGTTTAGAACCGAAGCTGCCATCCAATCTGTTTCTATAAAGTTGCCAAAGTCTTCATATATTTGATTCAGAGTTAGTTAAGAAGCTATATAAACTTGGAAAAATGGCACAAACAGACCTTTATAAATTGGAACTACATTTTTAATCACGTCCTGTTTTAGTATTCACTCTTCTGCATTCACACGCATATGACATCTCATTCTTAATCCATAGGGTTTGATATGATGCTGGCCCAAACATACCAGCTATAACAGCATCAACTCTTCTGGGAAGACATTTTTTGACCATTCTTCCAGAAGCGCATTTGTGATGTCAGACACTGATGTTAGATGAGAAGGCCTGGCTTGCAGTATTGGCTCTAATTGAACCCAAAGGTTGTTCTATCAGGTTTAGGCCAGGAGTCTTGAGACAGGCGAGTTCTTAATGCTTCAGCATTCCGAGAGATTTTTGACAATTTCATGCTCCCAACTTGAGATGCACAGTCACAGTTTGTGGATTAGCATAGTAATACCTAATAGTTGCTTAGTGTTAGAAAGCAAGAAGTTGCATAAGGAATAACAATAAATCTATTTGCTTTAAATTTTCCAAAAATAGAACATAGAAATCTACAGGTAGTGTAGTGCTTTCCCTACTCCTGCAGACACATGATACTGATACAGTGGTGTATCTGGAAAATACTGTGATATTGAGCTTTCTCAGTACTACTCATTACTGTTCCTTCCTACTAATTTCTATTCCTTCTTCATTAGACTCAAATCTGTTTTAACATTAATCTGCACTTTCATACACTTTGGGGAATGAAAGGCAAAATGGTAGAGAAAGGGAGAGATCAGCAAAAGCAGACTAGATACCTGAAGGGCTTTTATTGCTGCAGGCCCTGCTGAAATCCCCTCATCAAGTGGTCGTGACTTGGAAGAGTCTTACCACTAATCAGCAACAAAGGTTTCGACTCTTCGTTTCGTACAGTATGCACTCGTCTGTTCCCCCTTACTCCCATCTCCCCCTCTTCGAGTGCCCTTAAGCCTTAGTGGTGAGGTCATTTTCTGGGAAAGATTGTGCTCAAGGCTACAATTAGTCTTTCTTACATGGAGAATCAGACAAATATGAAGCCCAGCTTCTAGGATGACAATTGGAGTATAAGAGCTTGTTTTGGTGAAGCTAGCAAAGCCCATTGGCTAATTACTAGCCAGCAGGTTCAAATATATAGTACTGGCCTCCAGCCAAAACAACAACAACAACAACAAAGAAAGAAGAAGAGGCCAATGGAAAGAATGACTATGAATTCTCAATCTGATTGCTACTGAATTATTGTCACTGAAATTATTTTTTTTTCCCTTTCCTTATTCCCCCCACCATATCTTTTTGAAGAGCAGCCATCATATCTTGCTAATACCAATCCCCAGAACAAGTGTGCAAGTTGGAGAGTTTTGGGAATGCTACCAAAATTCTTATTCAGAAGAATTAATCCTTGTTAATGGGTTTGTTTAAATTCAATAAAAAAAGCGAGTAACCCGCTGAAATGAATCAGGGAAATGATTAATGTGCTGCTCAGTATTAATTGAACGGATAAATGAGTGCACAACCACATACCTAATTCCTGCATAAAATATTATACTTCCCAAGTGCTTGCACCCGCTTGCATTATTTCTGCAGTCTGAATTATTTCTGTGGGTTTTATATCAGCGTTAATAGGAGCAGAAGACACGGTGGGCTGAAAGGATTTAGCTGAACCTTGGCTATATGTTTACCTCAAGCAAATGAACAATGTAGAATCTGCATTATTGGTCATAAATCTTAAGACATAAATAGAGTTTTGATATGGTTTTAAGGTTGTACCTTTCAAAAGTCAAAGGCCTGGACTGCGAAGACTTAAATGACTAAAAAGACTGAACCAGTGTTTCAATGGTCAAAACACAAGACTAACTTCATTTTAATGGAGTTAATGCAGTCTTTAAGTGAACATTTGCTATACATGTATTCAGACTAGCTGCAAGCAAGTGAACAATGTGAAAACAAGATTACTGATCATACTGCACTTTTAATATGTTTTATGCATATTATTATAAAGTTATTTTAATCAGAGACTGTTTAGGATTAGCTCTAACATTAGTTATTTGTAAGTCAGGTGCTCAGAGACACAGGTGCTTAAATCCTAGCCTAACAGACTGACTGGTAAAACACTGAAATATTTTTCAATGTCATTAAAGGCTGCCGTAAACTATACTGCACACAAGTATTCAGCTGAACTTGATTAGCTTTAACAGAGGAGGTCTGGTGATGTAAATTTTGCCTGATTTAACCTATCGATTCATAAAGGATCCCTCTACTTTACCCCAAATACCCAGATCAAAACATAATCCTACAGACATTAACATCAGCATTTATGGCTGGTGCCATATGTCTGAACCAAACATTCTGTGGCTACAGGATATAAACCAGCATTAGACTAAATTTGGCTCACTCAACTTAACAAACGCCAGCCAACAAAACAAACATCAAGATTAAGAAACTGGAGCCAATCAGACTTCATTGTAGTTGTTAGCCTTGTCTTCAGATCATTTTCTATTACCGTGTTTTATTTGATTGCAGGACTACTGTTACTGAGAGAACTCTGAATTTGGAGAATCATAGAAGCTAATTTGCTCCACAGTTGTTACTTAGCAGAGCTACAAACATTCATACTGGATTCAAATCACAACTCTCATTGGTTATCACTAAAATGTTGCCTGAATAGGGCTTAAATCACCGTTAGTGTTTTGTTGCATGTCACGTACCTGTATGGTACTGCACATGACTGCTGTCATGTGCTTGTGTTTTCCTATTTGGGCTTCTTTCTAGCTCCACCTGCTCCACCTACTCCACCCATTTCACACACCTTCAGCTCAAATACTTAACATATACCCCTTTATTTGCCCGGTTTGTTTGCAAAGTCTTCATGCTACTCACATTTGGAGCCATGATCAATTGTGATTATCTAGCCTGTGTTTTGGTCCTTGCTTTGTCTCCTAGATTTTGGTTGGTGGATTTCTCTCATATGTTGCCAGCCTGTGTTTTGACCCGTGCTTGTGGTATGCCCCAAATAAAACCATTCTGCTTATGCAAACTGCCTCAACCCCTTTGTTATAGTGCACCACTTTTAAGTGAAGGAAGGAGAAGCATTTTATGGGCAGGTTGAATCTAAATGATGATCTGAGAGGAGCTCTGAGACATGCAGGTTCATACTGTATGTCCAAAAGCATCCAGATTATTTCAGAACTAAACTCAGTTTCTGTAAGGTGCACCCCTTTACAGGTGATCAATAGCACACATGCAAAACATGCATTATCTCTATAGAAAACATTGGTTCTAGAATGGGAACACAACAGCTGCACAAGTGCATGGGATTGTTATGCACAGTGCCAAGCATCACCTAGAGGAACAGCACATTAGGCTGTAGTGAAGTGGAACTGTGTTCTCGAGAGTGATGAAGCTCCATCCAATACCTTTGGGATAAGTTGCAGTTGAACTAATTGTCCAACATCAGTACCTGATCTCACTATGTACTGCTCTTGTATCTGACTGGAATTAATTCCTTGTGGCAATGTTCCAACATCTAGTGCAATGCCTTCCCAGAAGAGCAGTGGCTGCAGCAAAAGCAAAGAGGGAACAAACTCACTGGTAATACACCTGATTTCCGGAGATGGTTAAGCAGGTGTCTACAAACATCTGGACATGTTATCTATTTATATGCCTGTCTACCTGTTTATCTACCTGTCTGTCTATCTTGAAACTGAGACAGAAGACTTCCACCAGCTCAAATGAAACAATCTTCTCAAGGAGTTTTATACAGTCTTCAAGTTCACTCTTTCTCCCCCCCAAGCCCCCAACAGTTTTCGCCTCTTCGCAGCTCTGACAGCTTGAGAGTTGTGTGTGTGAACCACGGGAGTGTATCCCACCATGGTGCCAGCCAAGCGCAGGCTTCCAGGGAGCAGCCTTGTCAGAGAAGAGCCTCAGAGCACTGCTGACATGATGACATTCCTGAACTGGGAATGCTGTAAAGCATCTGTGAGGGAGAGGAACCAGTGTGGGAATTTGGTCAGACCATAGGAGGTGACATTTTAATGCATTTAAGGATATGGGTCAGAAGGACTTGAACACACACGCACACACATGCATGCATAGATGACAGAGTCTGTGGGAGGTGGATGTGGGTGGGATTTTGGCACGGGTGCCAGCAGCAGCAGATGCCAGGGGTATTGAGCGCAGACAGAAGGCACTTGGTAATGCTCTCCAATTCAGCTATTGTAAATATTTGACTGGACCTCCCTCCATGAGTCTGACCAGTGGAGCAAACAAAACTGTCCGCTCCTGTGGATTTGGGGGAGCGACAACTGACTTCATTTGTAAGTCATTCTCACACTAGATTTTCTTGGCCCACCCACGATATCACATTTCTACATGATATGAGGATGAATCCTGAATCTAATATGCAGAGAGACCGTGCAGAGAGACCGTGTATAATGGTGGGTCAAACAGGAGTCTGATGTGTTTTCATTTCTGGAGTTAGTCATATGCAAAAGTTTGGGCACCTCAGTAAGAACATGTTTTGGTGGTGGACAAACAGGAGACTCCCTCACAGTCTTTAAAGGCATACATAAAAAATTAAAATGAATTAACATTAAATAAGCATTAATCTAAATACTTATTCAAAGTAAAAAAAAAAAAATAATAATAATAATTACACCAAAGATTGTACTAAACAGACTTTTAAAATTAAAGTCTGTTTAAGTACAATCTTTGTACTTAAATTTTAAAAAGATCATTCAATTATGTAATGTTATGGATCTAACAAGACAGTTACCAAGATTTATTTGACCATACCATTGGTCTCCAACCCTTCTTCTGGAGAACTACCACTCCAACCATAGTCGTGCCATAGTAATGCCACTCTAGCCCCAGCTAATTAATACTTTAGGAGTTTCTGATTGGCTGTACATACAAATAGGGCACAAAAGTAAATATACAACATCACAGCTACTCATAGAGGTTTTAGCCTAATGCTTTTCTTTAGAATAAAAGTTAAGCCATTAAACCATACAATAGCACTCATGGAATTCTGCAATCCACCTTAAAACCTTTAAAATGGAACTTTACAAGAGCATAAAACCACTTTCTTAACTTGCAATGGAGACTAATATAAAGCTTTGTCAGGACAATCTTCTAAGCCAGTTTAGATCTACTACAACATATATATGTGCAGTAAATTGTGTGTTAAAGCTAGAGTATTATTGTTAACTAGAGATTTATCAATATGGGGCTAAACCTCGAATACTCTGGGTTTAGGGGCATTTTCTTTTTTTCAAATTTTGTACATCTTCTTAAATTCTCTTTTTGACGTGGTTTGACAACCCCTGTATGTTTCATATCAAAATGTTCAGAACAATCAAACAACAGCAGCTGTAAACATTTTGCACATAATTTTACATTTCACATGCGTCTCCACCATCAACTGAATGACAAAGTGCCAATTGTTTAGTTTCACAAAAATGTAGATGGTCACATAAATCCACCAATTACATATGGCATGAGGAAGATGATATCTCAACCCCTCTTCATAGCCTCATAACTCCGGATGTGAGTCACGATAAGATGGAATCGAATAGGCAGAATCAGGAAACAGAGTCAGTTAACCATATTTCGGTGCTGCATTATATTCATTTGAATATGACGCACATGTTTATTCACCCCAGAGAGTACATTTGTACTGGAGGGTTTCTTTTCATCATGAAATTTGGTCAGGTTCCCACAAAGTCTGTTTGTATTAGGCATGAATTTCATAAATGCTATCAATTCTTTTGCAATCAAACAAATACTGTGGTGTTCTTTCTTAGACGTGCTGCATGTTCTAAACATTAATCAAATTCTTTAAACCTGTACCTTCAGCCCTGCCAGTGTTCTTTAACCTTGTTCCTCAATTCTTACCTCTTATTGAGAGATCAAGCTGTTTTTTTTTCACGTTAAAATTAGTTTAAAATATTTGACTGTGTATTAAATTCTGACGGGCCTTGAGTAAAACTGATGCTTGTACTTCGAGAAAGTTTGTGTACTGACATACAGATTGGGGATTTGTGGGCTGTTGACACTCTATGACCTCATCACTTAGGGTATTTATTATTTATCGTGAGCAACATCAACCTATGGTCTCCGGTTGTTTAGTGATTGTTTTAAAATACCTAGGACAGACAGGTGTAGACAAAAGTCTAAGACACCTAAGCATACTGTTTACCAAATTTATCTTAGCAATAAGTGTTTTCATTCATTTATTATTCATTTTTCAATATATTTCTGCTGAGATTACATATGAGACAACCCACCCATACTCGTCGAGTTAAAAAAATCATTGAAAGAAACTGATTCCTAACAACAGTACATGGTCAGCAAAAAATCACTACAGGTAAAATGTAAGAAACGGATAAGAAATATATAGTCATATATTGGGCTACAATATATTCCTGCGTTGATAATATAATAGACTACAATAACGAGGGGATGGTCACTCCAGAGTTTATTGAAACTCTCCAACATTGTTAAATATGTTTGGGATTATTTGGATGTACAAAAGACAGAAAAAGTAACCAGCTTCTAAGACTGAAAAAACGTCTTTCAGCTGTCCCTTCAGCTGTCTTTAAAAAACTGAAATAAAGTCCCCTGAAAAGAATGGAAGCTGTAATAAAGGCAAATTGTGAACACATTAAATACTGAAAAGGGGCATTAGATGTAGTTGTTGAGATGTTTATATAAATTGTTCAATTAAATACATTTCCTGCAGTATGCTAATATACTTATGCTGAAAAAATTGATTGGCTTTTTTAACTGGAAATTAAATTAATGGAGGGCACTCGCTGATTTTTGCATGGTACTTAATAAACTGAATTATTGTGCACTGAAATGAAGCTATTGAAACAAAAATAGTGATGAGCCAATGCAAACTTCCCTTAGCCTTAAATAGGTGGATCCACACACATACACACACCGAAATCGGGGGTTTACAAATTGGCTTCTTGGCTCTTATGTCTTTTCCGTTAATAATTATTTCTCCTTGTCATCAGCACAAGCACATCGCAGGCTTCCTGCCACAGCTGCACTGATGCCAGCCCCCCCAACCCCCCCCCCCTTTGCCTCTCTCTCTTTCTCTCTCTCTCCCACCCCTCCCGCCCCCCTCCCCGTCTGCCTCTGGAGCTAAAAGCCAATTATTCTCCACAGATCCGCAACACCATTTCCCTGCATCATTCTGTTATAAATTCAGCCTGCGCCAGGAAAATTAAATTCATATTGAACTTGATAAAGGGCAAATTATCTGTATTTTTTGGATTTCCTCTTTTTTTTTTTTTTTTGGTTTTCTTGCGTTTTTCCCATCTTTATTGTGGCTGATTTTCAATTGCCAATTAGAACTTGTTTTGGCACACTAGTTGCAGCACCTGTGTTGGCAGTGTTTGTGAAAATGAAGAGATCAAACATGCACACCCACTCACGCACACACACGCGCAAACATATTATTGTCGGGGTCATCCATCTCCCCTGCATGGCATCACGAACAAAATGATGTTCCGCCAGTTTTGGCTTGTTTTCCACTCTCATTCTGCATAACAGTAGCCAGGATTGATCTGCATGCCAAATGCATAGCTTGATGATTTCAACTCCTGATCAAATACTAGAGTAATAAGTTTGTATTTTGGATTTGACTGGCAGATTTGAGCAGCAAAATAATGCATGTAACTTTACATAATCGGGATCCGAAGGATAATAAGGATAATCAGTAACACTTTACATGATGGGTGTCTAACACATTTCTACATAACACATTTATAACATCTTACATAAACACTTTATAACACATTCATAAATGTTCAAATCAACATTCATAAAGTCTACGTTTTGCCTGATATTAATATAGAGAACTATGTCATATTACTGACAGACATTTTTCTAAATAAAAGTCTTTATAATTGTGAAATGTGAAATGTCTTTTTTTTGGACTGGCAAACTTAAAATGACCTGGCTTTAGCCCTTTAAACAGAAAGTGCTTTGGCACTTTTTGTCTAGACTTTCAACTTATTTTGCACTTTGATATTCCTTCTCCTTTCTGCCCTTTGTCTTCTTTAAATTTGTATTGTGCCAGAGGGTTCATTCAACAGCCCTGTTCAGGAAAACATTATTCAGTTTAAGTCACTTGGGGTTAAATGGCCATCTGTGGAGGTTTTGTCTTTAGCGATTTTCTTCCTAAATTTCGGTATTGGAGAAAGCACATGCGTACTTGTGCTAAGTTAATGCAACCATCCCAAGCCATTAAAGCCAGGTCTGTTTTATCCAGTCCAGAAATGAAAAATTTTACTGAAAATTATAAAGTTTGTCAAAAAATATAAGAACTTTTTTTCCCTCAGGAAAATCACATGGTGCTCCTTATCAATATCATATTAAACATGGAGACTTTATGAATGTTGATTTAAACATTCCTAAATCCATTATGAAGTGTTTGTTAGATGTTATTAATGTGTTATGTAGACACCTTTTAAGTACTGTGTTACTGGACAATCAGATTACAGATACAGTCTAAAGTAAATTACAATAGCAGCATTACATTAAAACCAGTCTCACAAACTAATTTTTTTTTGCATGGCAAAAATCCATCATTGTATTCAGACCTGTTAGATTTTTGAGGTGACATGAATTCATTCCACCAGTCTATGTTGTCTTTGTGGTAGCTGTAGCAACAGCCTAGCCATCTATTTGTGTCTGAGCAACTTGGCAAATGTCAAAAGCAGACATTTTTCCAAAAGCAGCCCAACTCTTTGTCTGTCTGGTTGTTTTGTCCCTACCCAAGTTGCAAGGAAACCTTCACCCTTATCCTAGACAACAATTAGAGCGCATAAAAAAGACAAAGGTTTGCTTAAGTCTCCTGCTGCTCAAATATTTCTCCTGAGGAAAAGACCCCCGTGGATTTTAATAGAGGTCTCAGTAAAGTTATTTCTTCATTCTTCATGTGCTCAGATTCGTTCAGAAAATAATGCTCAGGTTTCTCGGAAACTACACTCCTCTGATATCTCCTTTTTGTGTACTCTGGGTGAATGTTGGTGAGTGTCTCTTTAAAAGGTAACAGAATACCACTCGTACCTTTGGGAACAGGGACAACACAACTGTAACATTTAAGAATGAAAGGATGGGAGTTAAAATTTCCCAATATTAAATCTTTCCTGTTATTCCTTTTCCTCACACTGAACAATGAACTACTCTGTTGGCACTCTGACTGGAAAGGGTGATGCAATACTATATCATCAGAAGCAAATCAATTAACTTAAGCACTATGTTTAGCCAAACTAACTGCATAACCAGTAAAACCCTCACATTGTCAGTGCCCGTGCCTTTCCTCACCAGGATGTTTCTACAGGTTAGAGTGTTTCTGGAAAGTTCACAGTCCTTTCATGCTCCTTACACTACTCGTCCGCGAGTGCCTGATTGAAGTCCTGCCTATCTGTTGATCCTCAGAAAGAACACACTGTTTTGACATGATGCGAACTTATGCCAGATGCCAGGGTTGCGCTGAAGGCATCTTCAACCTCGCAGAAATATCACAGCAGATGGCCAGTGCCTCTGCCTGAAAGGATAGAGGTCTGGAGATATATATACAGAGAGACGAGGAGAGAGGGAGACAGGGAGGGTGCTCAAAAGAAATTATTAACTTTTTCCTTTTCTTTAAAAATAAAAGTGCTCAGAAAAATAATACCATAGGAAAAACACTTGAGGCTTCCTAAAGCAGCATGGACCAATACACAAACCACAGTGCTTCTTATGGACCAGTAGGGAAATGGGTTGGGAGGTTTATGATGCCACAACACAATATAAGATTATGTGTTGGTCAATGGAGGCCGACTAATAATTTGCCATGGCCCACCAAACCTGCTATTTCATGAATGCTTCTATTGTAGAAAGCACCAAAAACACAAAGACAAACTAAATGTCAAGCATGCTGCTTCACTGGTTACCATGCTCATCTGGTATACAAAAACAGAGCCGGCCCTGATCAATGTGGTGCCCTAGGCAAGATTTTGTCTGGTGCAACGTAGATGGTGAAACCCAGGTAGTAAAGTTTATTACACCGAAGAGCTTATTAAACCTAGCGTTCATACATAGAACTTACTCCATTTACTGGGCTCTTATCTCACATGATGCATGCAGTTTGCTGTACAGATCAATTGCAATGAATGAACTGAAAATGAAAATCCAGATTCTTACATGACATCCAGATTCTAATGACTAAAGGAAACACATTTAAATGGATGGTGCGAGCAGCACATTTACAAGAGAAAGTCTTTCTCAAAATTATGAAGGTTATTTATTACTTTCCAGCTCATTTTCACATTTAGAGTGTGTGTAACTGACGCTAGCTCTGGCTAGCTCGCTATTTATTAAATTAGCAATCATTATCGAGCTAGCTAACTTTGCTCTGAGTATTTAACGGTAATGCTTAACTGTTAAAAAAAACGTTCTCTGAAAAGGAAACTTTACAGGGGTATGCAAAATCTGTCTTAACATGAAGAAAATTATTTTAGGCCATTCTTTTTCAAAACACTTCCATTGATCCATTTATTATGAAATTTTAACATAGTGTAAAGGGCAACTGATGATTTCAAATGTTTTTAGAAAAGAAAATTAAGCAATCATTAAAGCAACGAAAATGCAAAAATAACACTTTGTTCCAACAGCAATGATGTAAAGATCCTGAACATTTGAAGGAATACATCTTAAATATTGCTTACACTTAAAACAACAACAACAACAACAACAACAATAATAATAAACAAAAGGATTTTGACATTAGTAGACCAGTATCACATGATCCACAACTCAGTGGTTAGGAACCTCCAACAAAAAGAACCTTTCGTTTGATTCACCTTCAATTGGAAGAACCAATTTTTATTAAATGGTGTGGTAAGGACTTTTAAGTTTTATAAAGCCTTATTTTAATGTAAAGGTTCCTGGACACAGTTCCATCCTACAGCTGTATGTCCAAGCTAGGAATGTAACCCTAGTAAAGTTCATCAAGTTGTGCACAGTGAAACCTGGTAATAAAACAAGTGCACACATTTCACAGTTGGTTCATCATTTGTGCTCATATTCTCCCCTTGTTTATTTGTCGTACAAAATCTTCATGAATCAGATGGAGAGCAGTTTATAGGTCATTAAAGGTGTTTTCAAAATGCTTACACAACATTTATACAATACATCTACTACTCCCTGTCTAATAAGTTCTGTTATTTGCTTTTGGTTTCGAACAGATTGCAGTGGTCAGGCTGCATCCAAATAGTTGAATGGAACCTCTAGTCCTATTTGCTTATAGTGATCAGTATGGGTGTATTAAGGAAAGATCAACATGATTCTGATTCAGAAGCAATACTGTAACACAAGCGTTTAAAAATAGTCCGAACAAGGTGATATGATTTATTTACGTCTGGTATATTTAAGCTGACATATACGCGCAAGAATTCCATTAAGACACCCAGCAGAAACTGTGTTCTAAAGGCGCTGGTGAAAAATGTAAATGTTAAGTGCTGAAAGCTCTAAAAGCAGAATTTATGCACGTCCGATCAGAAGAGGCCACTGGAGAATAAGATTGATGCTGCTTAAAGTTCACCATCTCTCTGATCCATGAATCCCGCTCCTAGTCAAATTAAAGTGAGCACATAATGTTCAAGTTATAAGGCCATGCCAGACATGCAAGCACACCCAAGAATTAATCATGAAAGGAGGTTAAATGCAGTGATGTGTGGTGAATTATGCAGTTGCAATATAAGCGGCCTACATGAGCATGCAAGTGTGCACGCTAGGTTTGCATGTGTCTGTCATGAGCAATTGTGTACGGCATGTTCGCCCATGTTATTTCTGAGAGATGATATGAGCAATCATGCACACTACAAGGAAAACAATCCAGTTTAGTTCTAATGGGACATGTATGCCTGTATGCATGCTTAGACCAGTCAGGTATGGTCCTAGACAGTTTGTACCATATATAAAGCAAAAGTTATCGGAATATCATATTCCCTAATCAGACCCTCTCAAGAAAAATGACAAATATGCTTTTTAATAATCACCTTTTAACACACTACAATACACTGAAATTTTATAGGTAACATGACTTGAAAACAGTAATACCATATTCTTAAAAATTAAAAAAGGCTAGCTGCCTCATTGCCAGAGGCATCAGTAGATATACTGAGCCTCCTAGAAACTATATGCACCTAATTTCCCAGCCTTTGCAAAACCTAGCACACCATTAAAATGTGCCAGAATGTTCACAGCCTTACTATATTTATTTTGTTATAGCTCCATTACTCTGACTCTCTCACCAGGTCTATTGGAACATGATGCCAGCAGCAGTGTGAGGCTACGAGCAAGAAAGAAGCTTTTGCTTCCCCTTCATGTGTTGCACACAGGTCCAGGAAAGTTCCAGTGCTCTCTGTCATTTATTACGTGTCGACCGTCCAGTCAAAAGATATTCATGCGTTTACAGCAGTGTTGAAGCTTTAAAGGGTGACGCTATTAGCGCCTTAACTAATGTCTGGCCATCACACATTTTCAGAAACTGGAGAGCAGTCTTATGCATGTAAAAAACTGATACATGTAAAGAGGTACAGCAGCTACTAGACCAAACACACTCCACTCTATGGCCCTCCAGCCTATTCTGTTTTCCTCCCCAACCAACCCCTAAGTCCCGGCCTAATTGAGACTGGCGGGTCATGGGGGGTCATGATACACAGCTAATGTAACATGAACCCATATATATAGATATACATTGTCAGTAATATTTACATGGCCGTTTCTCATTTTAATACTGCTAAGTATATTTACATTCATGTTTAGTATTAAGTGTTTCTCTCCACAGGTTTACTTGAGCTCTGCTTCCTCTGAAATAGGACAGATACCATTTCCATGGAGGAGGACACCATTTCCATGGAATCAAGGTAAGTGTACTCATTTAGTAATCTTTTGCAATGTCTCTATGAGGTACAATGTCTTAAACAGTTTTGGTGATGTGTCTGCCGCTGACATCATCATATGTATGCAACTGGCTGAAACTACTGTACTGTAGCTTCTCATAAGTGTTGCATCAGGTGTGTTGAAGCAAAACTAAATATTGGACAAATGCATTACTCAATGCCCAATAAAACTTCTACAAACCAGCTTGTTCATCCAGCTATGGACTTTCAAAATAAGTGTGTGACCAGACCACTTCATACTTCCTCACTTTCAAGAAACCTTCACATTTCAGTGGTCAAGAGAATATAATATCCTAACAAAACACTGCTCTGTTCTGCTTGACAACTCCACTTACTATAGCATAAACTTCCTTTCTATTAACAGCAAAAGTATCTTAAACCACTGTTTATTTTGGAGGACCCGATGTAGCATACTTCCCACCAAAATTCCATATACTATATATATTTTTTGATATTTTAGTTTTCTGTGCCTAGCATTTGTGATAATAATGTCGTGATTGTCGTCTTTGTTTGAACTGAAAGCAAAACTCTAAACCACTGAACGTATACATTGAGGACTCACTGGACGGATGACAGAATAGAGGGTGCACTGTTGTTGCACCTGTAACTTCATTCTTTAGGAATTATGTTATGAATGGAGCATTTTAACTAGCAGACTTTCAGCCTCACAATCACATGCAAAAGAACAAAAGGGCCAATTTCCGCAGGCCCTCTCATTTTGGCACATAAATACTCATTTTTGCTACATGTTAACATTGCATTACATCAAAAGTTAAGAATGTTCTACTGTAAAGCTAGCCATATGGAGCTATAAGGCTAAATTTAATTTCAAAATATAGGACAAAGAGAGAGAGAGAGAGAGAGAGAAAGATATAGTATAGCAGTGCTTGGTGCAGACAGCTCACAGCTCAAGGCACATTCCTCCACTTGCATGCATGCGATTGCCTATAGAGCAACCCGAAAAGCAATTTAAAGAAAAAATCTTATTAATGACTTCCAGATCTTTAACAGCAAGTTAAAATCGATTTCTGGCTTGACCTGTCCGTGGGTGTCCACACCAACCTCCCCTATTACGTCAAAGCAAGGCTTCTCGCCCATGTGCTGCCATGGCAACCCCTATTGCCGTGATGCATTTGAGGCTGATAATAGCTGGCAGTGTTTCAGTGGCGCAGGCAATCATGAGGGGCCGCCCGTGAGAGGGTCCGGGGGTGCTGCCACAGCTGACCTGTGAGCTCTTCATCAGCCAGCCAGAAAGAGCTACTTCAGCTTGGACAGTGAACAGTTATGCAGGACATTCTTATAAAAGTGATTTCCGTAAATACACATGACTGCATGGCATGTTGGTACTGTAATGTATACAGTAGAATCTCAGAAACGTTATAGAAGCTTGTAACTTTGATGCAAGTTAGTGTGATAAGAATTTGTTCTATTTCTAGCATTTTATCATGCGTGTGTACTGTATACTGTATATACATATACACCCACTGTGCAAATCATTAGGTACACCTCTGTGAATCCAATTGTCCGGTTTATCAGCTCTACTTGCCATATAAGTGCACTTTGGTGACTGTCGTCCATCAGCTTCTCTGCATACTTTTTTGGCCCTCTTTCATCCTAGGACTGCCACAGAGCAGGTATGATTAGGGTGGTTGGCCATTCTTAGTGCTGCAGTGACACTGACATGGGGGTGGTGTGTTGGTGTGAGTGGATTTAAACACCTCAGTGTTACTGCTGGACTGCGAATACTCCACCAATCAAAACTATCCATCCAACAGTGTCCTTTGGGCATCCTCCTGTTACCACTGATGAAGGACTACATGACCGACATTTGTACAAAGACAGCATAGCAAATTCAAGAAAGTTGACAAAGGGTTTCCTGGACTCTTTCTCCAAAGCGACGCTGTTGTAATACATGCAGAACGTGCTTTACTGTCTCCCTGAAAAAGACGTTGTATGGATGGCAGCAAATGTTGCTCTGAATCCTGTTCATATCGTTCAGCGTTAGCGGTTCCTTCACAGATGTGCAGTGTTCACTTAGGCAACCCCATGCCATCACAGATGCTGGTTTCTGAACAGCTGTTATCAGCCCAGAGGATGCAGCATCCATGATTTCCAAAAGTTTTTAATATTTTGATATGCCAGACCACCAGACGCTTCTCCACTTCACCTCAGTCCATCTGCAAAGAGCTCAGTCCCAGAGAAGACAGCAGCACTTCTGGATCCTGTTTATATTTGGTTTCTTCTTTGCATGGTCCAGTTTTAATGTGCAGTTGTGGATGCACTGGTTTTTGGGACTGTTCCTGAGCCTATGCAGCGGTTTTCACTACAGAATTACATCTGTTTAACTTGCAGTACTGTGGATCATGGCCATCTAACCTTGGTTTTTGGCCTTGGGGCTTGCATACAGTGATTTCTATGGATGTGCTAAATATTTAATGAGAAAAAACTATTTAACTACTATTTTAAATTGAGAAATGTTGTTCTTGAACAGTTGCATTATTTCCCTGCCCAGTCTTTTGCAGAGTAATGACATCCCCCATATTTACTTCTGAAAGACATCACCTCCCCTTATGTTATGAACCTGTTTCCATTACCCTAATTAGTTTTGAGATTTTCCACCTGGTGTTTTTTAGCATTACAAAATGTTACTAGTCTATTGCTTCTCCTGTCCCAACTTTTCTGAAACATGTTGCTGGTATCAATTTGAAATCGGCATATATTATTAAAAAATGTCTCTCTTTCTTCGTTTAATATGTTGTACATGATAATTACATTCTGTTACATTTACATTTTGCAGTGTTCTAACTTTTTTTTTTTTTTTTTTTGGAGTTCAGCTGTATTTTGCTCTCAGTCACTGTGATACTTAATACCAGCTGATGTCATGCACCTCCAGTCCTTTATTTCACATAAGGGCCATCCTCACATTAGTCTCCATCACTGCTAAAGTTGCATTTGAGAAACTACAGAAAGCATAAAAAGCAAGCAAATTTGCTCCAGAGCACTTAAACTGCACTGTTCCAACTTTGTAAATAGGATTATTTGGATCATGGAAATCAGAAAATGCAAACAACTTCTAAGACCAAACTTTGGAGTTGTAGAAAAACATCTCTGCAGATTTCTTTGAAAAACTGAAAGGAAAGGAAGCTGCTATACAGGCAAGGGGTTGACATACTAAATGCTGAAAAATATATTATATTTAGTTAAGGATGCATTTTGGGATTCTTTCCTGATGCTGAAAAGTGAATGACTTGTCCTTAATGACCATTTTAACCGCAAATTAATTTAGTGGAAGGCTTGTCTCTGAAAACCCAGTATATTATATGCATGTTCTGACTGCACTAGAGAGTTCTGTATTGCAGTCTTCTTCCCTCAGAGAGCAGTTATTTCAGTCACTGTATCAGAAGATTAGTCACGTACTCAGGGTGCCTATCATTCTCAAGCTCACCCGTGCATGTGCATCAAACCCTACTAATTCACCGCGGTGAAATCGATT
The DNA here is from genome assembly GCA_024036415.1 of Prochilodus magdalenae. Lineage (NCBI taxonomy): Eukaryota > Metazoa > Chordata > Actinopteri > Characiformes > Prochilodontidae > Prochilodus > Prochilodus magdalenae. Next base: position 189,373 of record JAMWET010005769.1, on the reverse strand, counting down.
GTTTATTGAACACTAAACACGTGCACGCATGATCTTTATGCGCATCATCTCACACCTCCGCTCTTCTGTGCACACCTTGTCTCTGAACAACTCTAACGCCAATTTTTCTACTGCCCTCATTTGCATATAAACATTTTTCTTGCCCACCCATAAATTGGCTGAGACACTTGCTTCAGCAGAAATGTAAAATATGTTGGTCACATTAAAGATTAGTGCTAAAAGTCCTCATCAGCACTTGGAAGGCCTGTGAGTTGGGTGCGAGTGTGTTCATGTCAGAGGTGTGTGTGTGTGTGTGTGTGTGTGTATACATACACTCATCATCGTAAAATAAAAAAGAATCAACTGACAGGAATGAATTTTGGTGGGCAGATTTGACATCACAAGTCATGTGAATGATTCAAATTTCACACTTGGTCATAGATGTGATATAAGCAAGCAGAGGCTTTATCACTGTACCCGACTGCCTATCCTGTTGCACAGACTTTCCATTCTCTCAGGCTGTTGTGGTGGTAGTATACTTTGTAAGCAAAGTATGCCTCTGAGACGAGCACTTCCTGGCTAACAGTTCCATAAATTGAAGGTGCCTCTTGTGCATGTACAAGATCACTTTGTGTTTGTCCTCCGTGTAATCGAAGTAGAACATTTTCCTCTGAGTGATCCTAACACTGTCCCTTGAGCAGTCATCAGCAGCCACTGTTAAATAAATGGCTTTAATAAGACACCCGATTCCCATGCTAGTTAGGCCCAGGCATACATTATCAGCAATATGCTTACGTTGATGAGGTGCTGGTATGTATGTTTCCTACAATAAAGGGCATCACTTTACTGTAAGGTATTTTCCATAATGTTACAGGATTCCTACATAAGCTTGCAATGGCAACTGACATAATCCCACATACATGTTCATAGATGAATATACCAATAGACCTCATATGCTATAAATGTTAGCTACAGTAGCCTGTTTGACAGATCTATAGGCATTTCTAAACATTTATGAAGGGTTATGTCGGCTGTAACAACAAGCTTTTGTAGGTCATATAGCCTTATGATCATTATCCTGCAGTGTTGTGTTTAAAACTGGGCTTTGTGTGCTTTTCTGTGGTAAAATGTGAAGATTGATTATTAAGTATCATCATTAAGGATGGTGCAAATGGCTGTATTTTAGTGAAATGCAGGTGTTTTTTTTAGAATAATTGCAAGAGACTCTAGTTTTTACTTTTTACTTTCACAACAGCAGTGAAGAGCAGACCATAATGTCCACCTGTACACTTTCAGGTTGAGTGAGTCATCGTCTTGCACGCTTACTTACTCAGAGCACCTCCATTAAAGAAGAATTTCTTACTAAATCCTTTGACCCAGCGCATTAAATTAGAACATTCCTTTAATGTGATCCAACAGACTATTCAGATGTTTTTGTTTTTTTTACTGTCTGAAAGAATTTACATTTAGCCCATATTGGTTTAATTAGTATGGTTTCAGGATATTTCTTTGACAAACCATCCTTACACAAGCTTCTAAAATATTTGTTAAATCTTTGCCATTCTCCTCTTCGTTTCCATATGGCAACAATCCTGTGCTAATGGCAGAAGGTCAACCATTGCCAAACTCAGACTGGTTTGCCAGAGTGGATGCATACATGACCTTTATAATAAAAATGGCATGCTGTTTTTCAGGAATCGTAAGCTAGTATTCTTGTACCATGTTTATTAACTAATAACTTATTTACTTATTGATTTTTGTAAGCGAACTAGCTAGAAAACAGTTTTAGTTAAGATCTTAAAGTATATTACAAGTATGTTTATTTTTGTTATTGTTGTTTTTATGTGTTTAAATGAAGATTTAAAGTAGACCTGTTGTATCTACCTGTATCTGTCTGCCATCTAAGACACGTATGTGGTCAGTGATGTGGTACAGACAAGTTCTTTGGAAAAACTAAAAATGTTTTTTAGCACTTTTTGGCAGTGTTAGTCTTAGCTTCCACTAACATTCACTGCTGAAGCTGTTCCCTTTATTACACAACAGAAGTGCCAGTCTGCAGTCTGGATACGTGTTCCAGATGTAACTCTAATTGATGATAAACAAGGACTGCAGAGCATCTGCTCAGGCTCTCTGGATAAATGCAGTATGAGTCTACACCTGTGTGGTGGTACAATTAAAGTAGACTATGGTTATTGTAATATATCACATTCTCTATGTATTAAATTATTCTATATGATGAACACAGTGTGGTCATATTGTAAATCTTTAGTCATATTGTAAACTCTAACTTTAGAGGTTTTCTTGGCTTATGTTATATTTAAATAGTTATTGCACACAAAGAAAATCTAAATAACTTCCAAATAATACTAATCAAACAGTAAATAATTACTATATAGGAGACCTTATAAACATGTACAATACAATTGTAATACATTTCTAAGCTTGCTTGTAAATTATATAGATTTGATCATTTGATAATTTTGATCACAGCAATTACATATTCTTCATGGCAAAACATACTGTTAGACAGCTTTACTTACGGTTGAGTAGATTGACTGGAAATCTATGTTGTGATAAACTGGTATTTTGCAGTATTTATTATTAGTATATTGCTAATTGTGTCTGGCAGAGTACAGCATCCACCCTCCACTGATCAACTTTAAGCCTCAGTCCTCTTAAGAGAGAAAAGTGTGTGAAATTTATGATGCCATACTCATTCAAATTAAACCAGTTCTTCTGAATCACTTAGCAGTAAACAAAGCTGAACCTGATCTGATGATGTACATGACGCATTGGCCCAAACCCCCATATTTTGCTGGGCCTGTTGGGCTCTGGTTGAGTAGTAGAGCTCTATTTTACCACATGTGCTTGTAAATTTGAAATGCTTGATGTAGAATCCAGTGTGCATATAATACTTAATCTTTTTACTTGAAGAAAGTTTCATTATTAACTTATTCTGTGCGTCTGCATATTTGATTGTGAATTCTAAAAGGCAAAGATTTGCTTTTCGGGAGACCAGAATGCAACAAATCCAATATGATTGATTTAGTCTATGAAAATTGCTGTCTTTTCTTCTTTTGGTTTACTCTGTAATTTAATGAACAATTTAGGTCCACTATACACTTACCTTAAATATTACCTCCAAGAAAACTTTCACTTGGTGAAAATAGAATTCTGTATGAGAGAGTTTTTTTTTACTTTTAAAAGGCTGTGTATACATTTTATTTACAATCCAGGATCTATTGAGAGGTTCCTTCATTGATCTTTGATATTGCCCACTATTTTAATATTCATTATTCATTAGTTTATTATCATACGCAGAATAATGCACTACTTCCCAGACTACTTGTACAAACAATGCTATATAAATACTAAGTGAGAAAATGAATTAGAGAAATACTAAACACTAATTAGAGAAAATGAATACATACATTTTATGGGTATATGTGCATAAATGAAAAAAAAATGTATGCAAAAAAAAAAATATATATATAAAAACATATATATATATATATATATATATACATGTTTATACATCTGCACACTTCCCCCATGACCAATGTTTTTTTTTTTTTAAATATAAAATATAATATAAAATAAATACTGTCATTTTCACCAGTATTGTAGTGTACATATGGTTGGCTCCTATGCCTTTTAAACTTGCATTACATACAGATGCACCTAGACTACGCTAGTATCTATCTATCTATCTATCTATCTATATATATATATATATATATATATATATATATATATATATATATATATATATATATATATATATATATATATATGGATGCCATCTTGCATGTTATAATAAAGGGGAAACTTTGCTTTAAAATTATGTAAAGACGATCCACAATATACAGCACTTTCGGATGGCAAACTTTGGTTTGCAAAGTTAAGTTCAGAAAACGGTTGAGAGGAAAAAGTTTTAGAATTGCCTAGTCAAGCTCCAGTGTTTTTACAGCTGCCCTATACTTTAGCCTACTTAAAACACATGGATGGATGGCTTATAGCACTGACCCAGGGCTAGTCGAGAGATAGAATAAGAGAAGGAGTTTAGGAAGGATGGAACTGAGCGAAATGAAAGGCAGGAGGTTTAGAGAGAAACAAGAGACTGACATAAAGGAAAAAGACAGTAAAGTGGATAGAAAGAAGTGGACTTGAACAGAAATGAAATTTGGGTAACTAGAGTGCAACTGGCTTTAATTGGCTCTGTGTTCTATATTCCACTGGTGACTTGTGAATCTAATCCTCCTGGACTTCATACAGACACGCTCACATGGGCTCTGACAATATCAGGGGTGGGTGGGATGTTGTTGTGGGTCAGCAGAAATGCTGCTTGTGCTTTGCAAGATAAGTGTTTATCTCACTGGTACCCATCACACAGCAAGATCTCCAATCTTCATTTGTGTCCAGCTGGACTTAAATGATCACTGTAGGCATTAATTCAACACATTAGGTATTCGATCAGCACCTGGGGTTTTGTTCTCTACTACACATAAATACTGTCTTTACAAAACCATGTATCTCCAAACAATACCTTTTATATAAGAGGATGTACATGTTCTTATCATTGTATGTACATTATTATAACATGATATACACATGTAGTTTTAGACCATTTCTGTTGGACCATTCATTGTGACCTAATCACATGTTTAATAGGGTAGTTGTGATTTACAAAGGGGTTAAAAAACAGAATTGAAACATCACTGCTCAGATATGAGCAAAACCTGTAGAAACGACCATACAATGCTGCACTCACAAATTCATTCCTATGTAAACTCAGTTTTTGTCAAAATATGGAGATTTAAACTGTGTAATTAATTTCAAATGATATTTATCACTGTTTATAACAGCTGACTGTTAGCCACTTGCTAAATGCAGCCAACTCATAAGACTGATATAGGGAGATGGTGAAAAATCCCTGCCCGGTTCTTTGAAAATCTGAAACTGAGTGTGCTGAACTCTGAACTAAATTAGAGAACTGAACTAAATCGAAGAAATTCGATCTATGACTTTTGCACCGTACTGTAGTTGGTGTGATCTAACTGAAATAGCTAGACTGTAAAATTGTTGTTGCCTGCCTCATTTCGATTAGCTGCAAAAGCCCACATTGGGAGCCTAGTGTTTGAACTTGAAACCTGGAAATGCTATGGAAGACAAACCCCACCCTGAGCTCATTAAGTTGAATGGGATTTTAGTCAACATCCTATAAGGTTCCTCTAGCATTCTGCATGTATTCATGGAGGTAGTGTGGATAGGTCATGGCAATGATTTATTATGCATGTTTTTCCCAGTTGGAGATTTGGGGCATTGTCTTATATGCGGAGGATGAATAGATCTGGTAGATGGACAGATGGATGGATGGATGCTGTAGTGTGGTGTCACAGGAGTTGAAAGGAGTCTCATGCCAACACTGCTCTCCTTTGTCGAGGAGGAAATATGGGCTGTTTTATCACTCTCCTATTGCGCAGATGGGATCTTTTAATTTTCACTGTATGAAGTAGCAGTGGTGATTCTCCGTATGGTCGGGTTTTCCGCGTTCTTCCTTTTGTCTGAACGTGTGTACCAGGCAGAGAGTGAGGAGAGACTACTCCCAGCTGCCTGCTACTCCTCATCCAAGGATTTCTAATGAAAGCTGTTGAGAAATGGCTGTAATAGCGTGCCTCTGCTCTGGCGTGATGGTAAAATGTGTAGGATAAACCACAATATTTTTCCAATTAATACAACCTTAAGAGGTAACAGTTATCATCTGGGACAACAAAGGCATGCTGTGATTTGATATTAATTACTTCTCAGGATTTGCTCACTGAAGCAAGCTGAGAAATTCTTTCCATAAAGAGGGAAAAAAATATTTGATTCAATTCTGAAAAGTCATTGCTGAGTGTGCAGTCTTATTGAGAGTAAAGAATAAGGATATTTAACAATTTTGCATATCCTTTACAGTCAGACGTCCTGATACAGAACAGAACTTTAACACAACGGCAATTCATGGTGTAACTCACCGTGTAATTACACATGGTTTGAGTAATAAAGCAAAACAAAAGAAACAGCACTTGTCTGATCTTTAAATCTTTGAGATGTGGCCTGATTACTGTGGGTGCTGAGTGGCTGAGTCAGATCCGTTTGGTTGGCTAGAAAGTGGAGGTGCAGCTTGAATAATATACTCCAGAAGTGTCATTGTATTCTTTATTTTCTCCTCTTCTCCTTTTTAACATGACTCAACTCCTGGTCAAGAGAGAGTGATTAATTGTGGCTGCTTTAATAATCATCTGAATAATTTCAGATCCCTTCCCAAGGGGAAGCAGGACTGCAGCTCTCCTGACGTGAGAATGTTTTTTTTTTTTTTCTTCTTTGTTTCATTACAAGATTCAATTAAGTGGTTCGGGTCACGTTTATTTATTGCACAGATGATGATGAGCGTGATTATTGGAACTGTCTAATCTGTAACACTTTTCATTATCAGAACCTTAATGGAGTACACAGTGGTGCAGATTGGATGAATAATATACAATGGCCTTGCATGTGCTGGGATAAACAGCTTGAATGCAAATGCTTGTGTAGCCATGGCCGAATGATGCATTTTGTTGATAGCTGAAATCTGTTCATTTTTTATTCTTTTTTTTCTTTTATTGCACAGTTACTTTATATATGATTAACTTAATTATTATTTTATATACATGTGTTTCTATATCTGCAGTGTTATTGGGCATTCTGTTGCTTTCTTAAGCCCTCAGTCCTCTCATCACTTCATCAATTAACAAAATATATAACTTTGCCATGGCCCTTAAACATTTTGCATACAACTATATATTGAAACTACAGGGCTTGGACAATGAAACTGAAACACCTGGTTTTAGACCACAATCATTTATTAGTATGGTGTAGGGCCTCCTTTTGCGGCCAATACAGCGTCAGTTCGTCTTGGGAATGACATATACAAGTCCTGCACAGTGGTCAGAGGGATTTTAAGCCATTCTTCTTGCAGGATAGTGGCCAGGTCACTGCGCGATGCTGGTGGAGGTTTGTTCTTCTTGGTGGTATGCTGACATTACCCTGGATACCGTGGCTCTTGATACATCACAAAGACTTGCTGTCTTTGTCACAGATGCGCCAGCAAGACGTGCACCAACAGTTTGTCCACTTTTGAACTCTGGTATGTCACCCATAATGTTGTGTGCATTGCAGTATTTTGAGCAGAACTGTGCTCTTACCTGCTAACTGAACCTTCACACTCTGCTCTTACTGGTGCAATGTGCAGTTAATGAAGATTGGCCACCGGGCTGGTCCAATTTAGCCATGAGACCTCCCACACTAAAATGACAGGTGTTTCAGTTTCATTGTCCAACCCCTGTACATGTAAATAAACAATGTCCTCCATAAAAATTGGCACCCCTGGTGAACACGTGCAAATCCGTCACTGTGTATCCTTTTGACCTTTAGTTTAAAATATTATTGCAAATCTAATCTTTACACGCAGAACAATGATTTAAATAAAACATGAAATTTATCATAAAAATAAACATTGTCAAAGTAGGGAGTGACACAATTGTTGTGCACCACTAGAAATTCCTATGAGTGAAATCTAACTGAAAGATATTTCTGTTCAGTTATTAAGAACACTTAAATGGCCAGCCATGACTTGCAGTTTCAGTGGGCTATAAATATGAAGAGACACACAGGCCAAATTTCCTCAATCACTCATCACTATGAGAGAGAACAGAGAACACAGGAGCTGTGTGCCATACGAAAAGGATGTTGAGCTGCACAAATCAGAACATGTTAAACTATTTTACTTTTAAAAAGGTTGAAGTGCCCATATCCACAGCAAGAGCAATAATTAAGAAGCTTTGATAAACTGGAGATGCTAAGAATCTGCTGCAGAGGGGAGGCATGTCTATAATGACCCCACACACGTTGAGGAGGATGGCTCAAGTGGCAAAGGAATCTCAAAGGATCACAACCGGGGATTTGCAGACATTAGTTAGGTCTTGAGGTCAGAACATCTTATAAACTACTATAAGATGCCACCCACATTAACACAAGTTGTTTGGGAGGGTTGCCAGAACAAAGCCTCCACTGTCAAGAACCAAGACTCAAGTTCCTCCAGTCTGGCAGATGCTTTTGAAACTTCAGTGGAGCCGTGTTCTCTCTTTACTTGAGACCAAAATAGAGTTTTTGGCAACAAACCTCAGAGGTGGGTTTGGAGTAGACATACAGAGAAATAGCTCACTCCCCCTGTAAAGTTTGATACGATGATGTGGAGCTATTTTTCTTCTGAAGGCCCTTTACAGTATATTTGGATACTTGGAACCACAAATGTAATTATACATTAATTATTGTTGCCTCATTCATCACTAGTCTTCTTCTCTAGAGTGATTTTTGGGATGTAAATACAACTGACTTTTTGCACACTAATGTTTTTGAACATATATGTCATTATCTGTCAACATCACTGTGTGTCTGTGTTTTCTGTAACTGATCTTGTTGCCCTGACATCTTTACACTGTGTGTATACGTAAATGTATGCAATATATTAATTGGCTATGTTTGTTATCGTTTTTAAATTACTGTTGCACTTTGGGGATCAGTAATGTACATATATTTGTTTGTTTTTGACTAATTAATTTCCATATATTTAATTACTTTATATATAAACTGGTGATGATGAATTTAGACTGATATGGACAATATTTACTGAGCTACACATACAGAAGTAGTGTCTCTCAGTTTGGTGTTGGGACACCATGTCTGCTAAAGCAACATGGGAGACGTCTCCACATGGAGTTGTAGCCTGACGGTGTCCTGGAATAATCCATCCCGTGCAGCTTGATTATTCTCACACAGTTCCTGCAGATGTCGTGGTAGAGGTGGAGGTGGAGTGATACCAGGCCTTTGGGACATGTGACACCAAACCATTCTTATCTTGGCAGAAAAAAGCAGGACTCACTGAAGATGACCTGCTGCCATTCTAAGTTACTCCATGACAGTCTGGAAGACACCATTCCAGTCTTTGGCAACATTGCTGTGGTGTTAACGGCAGTTGTCGTAATGGTCTGTGTGCATGTAGTCCTGCATTGTGCAGCTGTCTGCCAATGGTGCTGGCACTAACTGCCTACAGAATGGCGATCATGGCTGTTAGGTCACACGGAGCAAACACTCCATCAGACAATCCATCAGTTATCCCATTTGTGAGCTGATAGTTATATCATATAATTATCTATTCAGATATTTGTCAGTTATTAATAAAAAAAAATAAAGTATGCCTGAAATACAAAAGAAGAACACATTTTTACATTTTCTTTTGGCCATTTTTAGACTTTTCTCACATTTAAGTAATCTTTCAAAATTCTAACGCAAAAAAAAAAAAAAAAAAAAGGTACACTCCATTCCAGAGTTGATTGAATTTTTTAACTGTTGGTATTAAGGAGCTTGTGACACTTTTATTATTATTAAGATTATTTTTTTATATAATTATTGTTGTTGTTGTTGTTGTTTTTATTATTATTTTTAGAGACTAGCAGTTAGTCTTTGAAGCAAGCAGCTATGAACTAAGATTGAAGCGCCACACTAGAAGATGAATCCTGGCACTGCTCAATACTATAAGGATAGGTTGGAGGATGTTGACACTTTTCCATTTGGCACCTGGAGTGCATGCTGAAGGTTCAGTTACAGGTGTACAAGAAGTAGAGAGAGTGCAGAGAGTGAGCACACTCTTGTGGAGCAGCTGCACTGTTAGTGAAGCGGTCAGAGAGCTGGGACCCAGGTGTGCAAACTCTCTTCTGTTTGTCCAGAAATTGTAGCTGCATTTACAGATCAGGGCTGTCCATGTCCACAAACATCACCCTGGAATACATGCCTCTGAGTCCAGGCACAGTGGAGAAAAGTCAAGAACCGTGCGTACAGCAAACAACAGCAGATATCACTGTCGTACTTTTTAATGAAATTACATGCTTGGGTGGTGTGCCTGGACAGACACGTCTGTTTTACCCAGTGCATTTCTATCTCAACCATGTCAGAAGGGTGGGAAGAAAGGGAGGGAATAGTACTTGGCAACACAGACCATGTGACTGTAATGCTTGATTTTATTTATTAATATATTTATTAATCTAATTGTACTGTTTGGAAACATGTACTTTATATTGCATGAACATTTTGTGCAAAATGGACCAATATAAATAGTCCACAATTACTACTCATAAAATCCATGGTAAATAATAAACATGAAGTCAGTGCAGCAGAAGTATCTAGAGTTTTTTTTTTTTTGTTCCAGTTTTAAGTCCATTTCTCTCTGATGATGTCTCTTGAAGGTCAGAGAAATTCTAAAAAAATAAAAAAATAAAAAAAAATAAAAAGCAAAACCTTCTTGGGCACATACCATTAGGACAGGCTATTCCATTTTCCAGGAAGCTCACTATCACATTTGAACATATTAGCCCCTTCATCAGTGGCTATGCTCACAGTCAAGGTTCTTTATTTCTAGGGGAGAAATCTAAAAGATCCAAAACAATGAATTCTGTCTATCCAATAAAGTTGAGAGATGCAATGGCGCACTACAGAACATGACATACACAACAAATACTTTTAATGTAGGATGTGACCATTTTCTTATCTCTTCTCAATAAATCCCAGCGTATATGATAATCTTATAGTACTAGTTAAATTCAATCAAGCTGGCTGGTGATGGAAGTTACGAAATCTATTTCCATACAATTAAATCAGCAGCACGCAGCAGGATATCTGAACACTTTATAATTAATATATTTCTATAATTTGATCTCTAATTTTTTTAGTATGCTTTTCAGTAATCCCATTCACAGCTATCCCTCAGATCTGCATTCTAATCAGTGTTCTTTGGATAAAGAGAGTCTTTTATCCAGAGAAATATGAACTTATTTAATGATTCACAGGTAGAGAGCAATTTTAGAGGCCAATTATGCCCTCGTTAGGTCAGTATCTTTCATCTGTGTCAACTATGAGCATCCACAGCACAGGAGGTGCATTTTTATGCAAACAGCATTTCTCAGGAAGTAATTGTTGTCCCAGAATATCTTCTTTAGAGCAGTAATATCACTCTGCATGCATTAGCTTCCTTACTTAGGAACAAACAATGAAAGTGACATGCAAGTGTTGGGAATCCAGACTGAAAACTTAATCTGTATTCAGTTCACATTACATATTGTGCACCTTGTGCATTTTTTTGGAGAATACTTTTAGAATATTTACCCTCTAAATTTGCCAAAAAAAAAGTATTTCATAAAAAGTTTCATCTAAATCCTGAATAAACTAATTAATCAATCTAGTTATTAATCTGAGCATAAGTAAACTCTTTGAGTGATGATTAAACTAAGTATTTAAAGTCAAAGTGAACTTTATTGTCATTCAGGCTTTACAACAGAAGTGCATAGCTGAATGAGATTGCGTTTCTCCAAACTCTGATGTGTAAATATAAGTATGAGTAGGACATATTCTCGAGTGATAAACTTAGCCTGTGGCATTCTACTGGACTGGTGCAGGTGTTCTATGGTGAGTTATATACCAATCATTAACTCACAATCACATTGCTACTCATTTTATAGTCAAATTTGCAAGATGTTGTTTTTATATGGAGAACGATCGGGTTAGGTCAAGAAAGGGCAGAGGGATTATGTGGCAGCAGTGACTTAAAGCAGCCCATAGCAGCCAAAATGTTGCATTAATGTTAAAAATGTGTTCATATATCATAAAACATGTGGTCAGAAAGATGGACAAAACAACAGCAAAGAACAGCTGTAATATAAATGACAGAGCTTTTCCCCATGTACTTTATTAAAGCGCATTATACATGTATTCTGAAAAAGTTTTTATTTTTATTTAGTGTAATGTAATTTTTTTTTCTGAATATGTCTAGGACACTGTATTTGGTAATTAGCCATCATCATGTTTTCAAAGCTTTTGTCCGAACCTGTCAAAGCACTCTTTATTGACCGGAGAATCAGAGTTTTCCAGCTCTGCTTTTGCTCTTGTTAGTTTGCAGCTTTTTTTATTTATCCTGCGATAAAGTTTGTGGTTAAGTTCCTCTCTGAGCATTGTCAAGTGTAGTTTGTCAAAGCTGCTTCATGTATTGCTTTTAAAGCCCATTTAAAACCTGTAAGTATTTGGAAAAGAGGCCCACAATCACATTTCTATCATAGTAACATGCAGCTCACAAACAGCCTGCTATGGATGGCTTAAAGGGTCAACCTTGGAAAATGTGTTAAGGACATCCAAACATATTTGTCACATATGTCAACATGTTAGTTACTGTAGCTTTGACAACCATAGTTTACTGTAAATTTAAATACTGTTGATGCCATTTGATTGTAAATTTCCCCACTGTGGGATTAATAAAGGATTATCTTATCTTATTACACTTTCTTCTAAGATAAATGTGTCTAAATATGTTCTTACAATTTATTTGTACTGAACATTAAAATTCACCACCTATTATGACAGTGACAGCATTCTCACCATCGAATTTAGGAGCATATTTGAACTGACCAAATTTAGTGCTCATTTTTTTCAGTGTATTGTAGATATTCCCATTAAAAGTTGCCGGTGCAAAGAAACAAAGCTCTGAAGCACAGTAGTCGGATAGCTCACCTTTCAGATAGACTGTTTACTGTAATTGTAGCTCCACGTGTGCATGGAGGAATACTGATAGCCACAATTAACTGCCATTCTACCTCTAACTAGATCTGGCTGTAATGTGATCTACTCTCTGCTGCAGGAAACAGGCTTAATTAAGTGGAATCCCTTTTTCATGACATTGCCCATAAGCGAATTAGCCATGGAGGCACCCGCCAGGCAGCATTTGTTTTGGTTATCTTATTTGTGTCTCTTCTGCGCAAGTACAGTGGTGAAGCCGGTGTGTGTAAGGAGGTTAGTTTGCAAGGAGAAGACAATGAGATTTTAATAACGGCTCACTCTCTCTGCCTCTCCTTCTCTCACTCTTCTCTTTGTATGCTGTGTTGTGAAAGGGTGTATTCTAATAATCTTATACGTCCCCATATAATTAGAGGATAGCTTGTGTAAGTGTATAAGAGTGAGTGTGTATGTGAATCTGAATTGTGGGCTACAGGCATGCTGCAGTCTTTAAAGCTGTGACGAAGCTAAGTGAGATTTACTTCCTCTATAATGAGAAACTAAAGCAGGAGGCTGGGAGGGAAACGAAAGGCTGACGTTACCCCAGCCTCCTACTCTCATTACGGACACACGCTATAAATATCACTCCCCTGGACAGAGCGTCCATCTTGACACAGTGCACAGACATTGACCATGGGAGTTATTTTTGGCCTATACTGCCAATAATGCCTTTTCCATTTTTGAAACCTTTTTTATTATTAATGTTACATGTCCTACTGACGTTCCTTACTTAACTCCTTTTACTTCCAAACATAAATACATAGTTACATAAATGCATAGCTAGATTGATTCCTAGTTATTCTGTATTGGCAGGCTCAGGTATTAACATTTTGCAAACCCATTCATTTTAGAGTGAGACTTTGACAAGATTATGGTAAATTAAAAAGCATGTTTTACTTCAAACCCTAACAAAATATTTCCTCCAGGTACAAACACAGATTAAGACATGTATAATCCACATTTTCACTAAGCCAGGAGTGAGAATTAGCTGGACAAAATGTGAGAAGACAAGTAGCTAAAATAAAATTTCCTAAATGGTTCTTGGCTTGAGCTTATGGTATCAGGAAACATTCTTGCACATCTGCTTTACAAAAAATAGTTTGGTAAAGAACCATCCATTGGAATGTTCCTTCTATAGCATAGCTCCAAAGAAGCATCTATGGGTATATATAACATGTGGAGGTACTACACAGTGACTGGGATGGCACCAGCCAAGGGTATGTCTTCAGTAACGCTTTCTGCATTGAATTCAGACACCTATTCAGGTTGCACTGAATTAATTCACCTAGGAAACGCAGGTAGTGTAATTAAAACTAATTTATTGTGCACAATATGACCTAAAAGCCATCATTGTATACTATAGAATGTCACATTACACAGCAGATTATTTTTTAGTTTTAATGTTGCATGTGGGCATTTCCTTATTTCTTCTCAAGCATATGCAATTATCTTATCTAGTTAAATTAGATCAAGTTTGCCAGTAATGAAATTTAACAAACCTATTTATGTACAATTAATCTAGCAGCCAATAATGTAAAGCCATCGTTGTACCTTTGAGACTACATTTACAATGGCATGCTTAAAACATCAGTATGGGGGTCCTGATGTTAGTGTCTTCTTGTTTTTTGTTGCCACAAGCAAGAATGATCAAAAATCAATAATCCTGTAAATTTCTACTGCAAAAATTAAAACTAATTTATCTACACTCATATATATATACATACAAAATCCAGGTGTTCTTTGGAGTGATGTCATAGCAAACTCACTTTTTATTTCAAATAAGATGAAATATAAAGAATCAATTTAAAGTTATGTGATAGTTCTTAGGGATAGTCTCGCAGCTGGTTTCAGCCACAGTCTTGCCAAGGCTGTTTAAATCTAGTCTTGTTTTAGGTCTGAGGGATCTAGTCCAAGCCTGATAATCTGTTCAGTGGGCCTCATTAAAAATTATCTTCTGTCTGTGTTTTTTTTTCCTCAGATTTGCTTTTGAGAAGGTCCTAATTCAAATATCAGATGCGTGCTCTTAAACCACAGAACTTTTCACTAAGTGTTCCCTAAGAACAAATTCCAAATAATTGGTGAACCTCAGAACCTTGTGAAAACTGTGTATGTGGGTTTAAAGAACAGTTGGTGATCTGCGAGATTGTGATCTTGACTGTAGCTTAAAATACACCTAAAAACCTAATTCAGCCCCCCAAAAAAACAGTGTTTGTTAATAAATTGTTAAACATTTTATGCATTATGACATATATAACAGGACTCGGCAAATCATGAATACCCCCTTGTCTTCCTGTTCCAAAACCTTTTTACTTTGGTGAACATACAGCCCAATATGTTCGAGCAGATTGAGCAGATGAGATGGAGTGCAACAGAAACTAATGCCTCACTGCCTCAGCTTTGAGTAATTATCCTCAAAGATCACATCAGTGAGCCAGATTTGAACCTGTGTTGTGTGGCTAATATTAGCATCTGGTGCTACGAAGGACAGTGGTTTTTAAGGCTGTAGCATGCTAAGCCAATTCCACCTGCTGCTAGGAATGTTCTATATACCGTATTTGACAGTTCATTATATAGAAGTAGAATCTAAATCTCTCGTTTTAAACATTTTGAAAAAGCTTGACCATCGGTTTATTTTAACTCTAAGTTTCTAACTTTGTGCTCACTCTGTTTCTGGTCAGCATGTCATAATCTGCTCATTAGCATGTTTTGGTGTTGCACTTTGATAAGTTCAAGCTGTTCATGATGTACTAAACTGAGCTGCCATGTAGCTTCCCCAGGAATCGCTTTATCCAGCTGTATGGAGAAATCCTGTGTGTTTAATGGGCTAATGTGAGCTTTTTGTGCTATATGACACAAATGCCTATTTCTATTATTTCTATAAAGGCAGTTAAGTATGAAAAAGAGTGTGCGGGTCTTGAATATTAAGTTATGAAGTAAATACCTTGAGAACTTGATAGAGCATAATCCTTCACCTCCTACAGAGGGTCCAGTGACAGTTAAAGGACAGCAGGCAATTGCAGAGACTTCTTTTCACTCCCTTTTCTCTCCCACTTCTCTTCAGATGAGAGTCCTGTTCTCTCTCTCTCTCTCTCTCTCTCTCTCTCTCTCTCTCTCTCTCTCTCTCTCTCTCTCTCTCTCTCTTTCTTTTTTTTTGGGGGGGGAAAACATTCATCTCCGGCTGGCTGGGAGAATGCATCTGTCATACGAGCCCTCGGGCTGAGAGTGTGCGTGAGGGGTCAAAGATCTAAACTGCCCCAAATCTCAAAGCAGTGGACTGAAAGAGCTCAGGAATTAAATTCTTTTTCTTCGCCTTACACTCCTCTTCCCTGCTTTATAAAGAACGTTTGCTACATTTCAGCTGAAATGAAGGGTGTTCTCTGGCATTCCTCTTGAGTTTTCTTACATAGATCCTCCTTTGTCTCACTTTCTGCTTCTCTCAAAGACAGAAACCCCCGTCTCCATCAAGTGCTGTAAATAGTATGTTCCTGCACTGTTCTGCTGTCTACTGACAAGCCGTCATTTCCTCTCTTCACCTCTTTTCTCTGATTTGTTCTCTCACTTTTTTTAACAGACAAAAAAAGCTCTCTCTAAAGTACTGCAAAATGTCTACTCCATTAAAAACCAATTCTGGGGAGGAACGGGGAGACAGTTTGGAACAGCATTGTGTCATTGGATCACATGTCAGTCCAGTACAAAGATGAGAGCTGGAAAAATTCCTAGTAATCAGGGACAGAAAGCCTGACCAGACAAGTGAGCTTAAACCCAAAGTCTTAAAGAGATTATGCGGAAGATCGAATTGTCTATCCTTAAAATAAGTAACATATGCAAGACGGTGATCTCTCTCTCTCTCTTTCTCCCCACTTTCTCTCCTTTTCTTTCTTTCTCTCTCTCTCTCTCTCTCTCTCTATCTATCTCTTTCTCTCTCTATCTCTTTCTCTCTATATATATCTCTCTCTATCTCTCTCTATCTCTCTCTCTCTCTCTCTCTCTCTCTCACAGACAGACACACACACACACACACACACACACACACACACACACACACACACACAAAGCTATTAACTCTGGTTGCAGTTCTATTAGGGCACATTATTCAGTGCTTTGGAATCCATTCAGAAGGCACACTGGGAGAAGACAACAGAGGTTACTGTTGGCATTCTGGCTTTAGCCAATACTGCTTCAGTATAGATCCCACATCACAGTGACATTTAGCCACTCATCGCTTGCAGAGAGCCGAAAACACGTCAGGACGCTTTGTTCTCCCTCGCAGACACAAAACCTATAATGGGCACCCCGTTTGAGGACGCTTTCATTAGACATCCAGAGCAGAAGTCTTTGTTTGTAGGATAGAGGAGAATGAAAGAGCATTGTTTTAGAGGAGCCCAAAAATAAAAGCCAAGTTCAATGTGTCACCAATGACGCCAATGAAGAATGTTTATTCACATTCTGTAAATACAGAACAATACAGAATCCTGCAGAGGAAGCAGTTTTAACTTTCCAACAGATAAGCAGCTGCTATGCTCTTGAGGAGGAAAAAAGTGCCAGAAAAATGTGATAGAAGAATCACATTAGGTTACCTAAAGTAGCCATTCTGTGGATGTTTCTTTAAAAAAGTGTTGTGAGCCTTGTGTTTTTATTAATTAATCAGCTAATATAAAAGTTCTGTACCATTTACTATTTATTCCTCTTAACCAAATGGGCCTTCCTAGATTTGGCTACACGCATGTCCAATTCAATGGTTAAAGAATAGTTTAATGGTCAAGTTTTATTATTATTTTTTATTTTTTATTCGATTTTGAATTTGACTGCTGTCACTGTATTATGGCCAATCAAAACATATAAATCTTCACCAAACTCTGCCTTCATTTTTTTAGCCCCCCAATTGTTGCACAGCAACCACTGTGAATTTTTACAATGTTCTTTTACTACAAAGTCTGAGACTTTGTGAAAATGCCAAAGCAAATGGCTACTGTTACTTCAGCAGCTACATCAAAGGTAGGACTTCAATTGACCACAATTCTTCCATGCCTGTAATGGTAGTATGCTTTTGACTTCAGTGATTAGATTGAACTAGTACTCTCTGCCTTGCTTTTTTAATTTGAAAAGTTATATCTTTTAGACAAATCTGTTTGTGGTGAGCAGATGCATTCTTTATAGAGAAAGTGCTACAGTGTTGTTTTGAGTAAAGCTTGTCCACAAGTTAAGTTACTAAACGTATAGGACCCACAACCACTAGCCCCAGGGCCCATGTCTATGTTAAAGTGCCACTGCATGAATCTTGTATTTTATGATGGCTCAGAGTGTTCTGATTGGTCAGCCTGTCAGATTTAAAAAAACTCATAATCACATAATCACTGGAATAATCACAGACTAATGACAGTCAGGTAAAA
This sequence comes from Prochilodus magdalenae, assembly GCA_024036415.1. NCBI lineage: Eukaryota > Metazoa > Chordata > Actinopteri > Characiformes > Prochilodontidae > Prochilodus > Prochilodus magdalenae. The sequence continues at coordinate 171,332 of JAMWET010005769.1, read as the reverse complement.
CAACAGCTCTAATATGAGCAACTTTTCAGACCCAAGTAAAGGACCATTTAGAAACTGTCGGACTGCTTTTGCTAAGGCCCCTTTAGCCCTAGCATTTAAGTTTAAATGTCCACACTTTTTTATAGACTACACACTTCATGTAAAGGGTCAGAAGACCATTTGCGAAGCCAGTGTATGTTTAAATTGGTAATATATGATTTTTTCACATTGTAAAGTCTGTCATGGTCGCTGTAGTAGATTGTGTCAGTGTAACAGCTGGAGAGAAGTCTCTTTCTGCATTGCTTTGCTCATGCCACATAATCACTCTCATATATTCTTCTCCCTTAAGGCACATTCATGGGAATAGGATCCCTATAACCATGACAAAGTTCATATTTACAGCTGCCTCGGACTTAAATTCGGTTGTGAACAAATGCCACAGGGACAGATAACGCTACAGCTTCTCGTTTTTTTCACTCAACCACCCATTAAAGGCATGATTAATCGCATAATGAATCTCATATAATCAGGCTGACATAAACTACAGTTATTAGTGCCATTTGCAGCTGTAATCAATGCGTATTGGTAATGTCTTGGATAAACACAAAGCCGGTATATCTAGATGGATGCTGTGTCATGCTCACAACTTGGGTTTTAACGACCTGAACCACATTGTGTGTGTGTGTGTGTGTGAAGGTTGTCGACAAAGCTATATGATCAATTAAATTCATTTCAATTAAATAATGCACATGGCAAATGTTACTTTGGAATATGAATGAATGGCAGTTAAGAGGCAAGACCCTCTCGTGTTCTCTAACTTCACAAAGAAATAAAGATCAGTATACATCTTTTTAAATGAATTATTTCACAATATGAAATCCATGTCAATGCTTCAGCAAGAATAGAGTTGATATCAAAGTCATTATCTGTTTTTGACTCTGTTCACACCATTCAAATGAATTCCAGATTTCCTAAATGAGTCTATGTGACTGATTCAGAGTGTGCTTTACCAGAGTATATGTTGAGAATAGAAGTGTAGATATTTTGAGATCTGCTGGGAATACTTTTTTATTTAACCCCCAAAACAGATTTCTGATTGCTTGAAAAAAAAGAGAGCCAGCATAGAGCTATCTAGGAAAATAGCTATTACAAGGTAAGTGCCACCTCTTTAATGTAAAGACAATACTTTTGCAGTGCTACCCAGTTCTTTAAAAGACTGAATGAAAGTCCGTTAGTGTGAATGTGGAAATGTTACTTTACTATACTGAAAATGTTAAAATAATATCCAACACAAAGGGCAACAGCTGAATACAAGTTTTTGGCTTTTATTTTGACAGCTGGATGACACTCAGTGTAAAGAATCTGCATCCTCAGTCACTCATTTGTTCAGTGAAGTTGAGGGACAGAAACTTGCTGGAAAGCCAAAAACACAGAGATAATAAGCTACTGTTGTAGTACTGTACAGTACTGTTGTACTGTTATACACTCGTGCTGTTCCAAAGTCTTTATCAGGGATTGTTCTACTTTGGCGCTGCCCTTCAAGGAGTTCTTTGATCTTGTATCTCAGTGGCAACATCCCTCTTCTGACACCAAAGTGACAATGTCATAAGACATGGGCAACAACAGCACATTAGGCGAATGCTGTTTATTAAACACAGGAGCTGCCAGCACTATATGAACAGCCAGGACAGCAATTCACGTTTAGCCAGACTTTTCATGTTGCAGGCAAACGGTAAACCCAAGCAAACTGCCACACAACCCAGCACAGAATACCCAACAAATAAACACATCACCACACCAACAACACAACTTAGTTATATCTATTAAGTCTCTTAAAGTCTCTTACTGCAAGTCTAGTGTGTCCACATGGCTATGCATGTGCACACGCCTTCAGCACCTTCACAACAAGTAGCAGATCACTACAACATCAGTGTATCTATTACAAACCATATTTAAAACATGAAAAGTCTTTCACAAGCTTCAAATTTCAAATGTGGCTAACCAACTACTTACATCTCCCATAGCAGAAATGAGCTTAGCATTGTACAGTGTTGAGATGTACGACCCAAATAGAAAGAGAAGGCCTAACTTAATCTATCTATCCAAGCAACAAATAACTCTGTACTTCTTACATACCTCCCTATTAAAGATGGCTCCCTGATTCAGCACCACACTAAATATAACTCACTCTACTCACTAAACTGTCATTTACAGCGTGAGAGTCTGAGGCTTGCTCATAATGCCACATAATAGACTGTGATTGCTGTGGTTAGAGGTGTGCAGTGACACAGGAATAAAACCTTTACAGGCTGAGAGACACTGGGTCTCTGGGAGTAGATTTAAGGAGATTTAACTAGCTAAGGTATAATCGCCAGTGTTAGCGACATACTGCTGGCATGTGCGCAGTGTCCAAATAGATTTGTAATGATATGGTTACTGACAGTAAGTCACTAATGCTAAAATGAACTACTGATGCGTGACCCTCCTGGCCTCTTGGTTATTCCAGTCGGCACATTTACATTCAAATAAATAAGACTCAGTGTTCAGAGAGAAGCCTTTGCTGTTGTTGTTGCTGCTGCCTGTTTTCCCCTCTAGAGGCAAAATCCTTGATAATTGGTCATAAGGGAGAAAGTTGACCTTTGCTAAGGCAAATGACTTTGCAGGTCCCTGTGCAACTCGACACAATGTCCGATGCCATCTGCTGTGTTTATCCGTGTGTGTGTTTGTGTATGCGTGTGTGTGTGTGTGTGTGTGTAAACATTCAGCAAATTAGGAGCAGTATACATGTCAGCAGTTCTATTGCCACTAGACCACTGAAATGGTTCTCCAAGGCCCCAAAGCGCAGAGCGCTAAGAGGTAAGCTCTAAATGCCACAAGTTGATATCATCATTTTATGATGCCTTTATTAAGCATTTAAGGTGCATATATAAAAATGAATGTCATATATATTTAAACGTTTCTAGTAGAATGTGTTTTTGATCACTTGGCCATTTTCCCATAACAATGCCATCTTCAATTTTGACAGCAATCATAGATTAATCATAGAGATATTTCTCAAAATGTACCTTTTATACCATGAAAATTAAATTATTAGTTTTTAGTTACAAAGTTCAAACTTAGAATTTTAATCTCTCTTTTGGTGGCTCTAATATAACACCATTTTGAAGCATAGCACTACACTGAAGTACAGCCTCCACATGATGGGCTTTGATGTAATATAGTAAACGATTAGAAGTTTATATCTCTGCTGTAAAACCCACAAGAAAAAAGTTATGCACATTGTCCTCAAAAAATGCCCTACAGATGTATTTACAGATGTAAATCATATTCTAGTATTTTTTTAAACATTCACTCGTCATCAAAAGAATAGAGGCAATGTCAGGTGGCAGGGAAGGAAGATAAAGGTAACCAGGAATAATAAATGATGATTAATTTAGACTGTTATTGGCAATATTTACTGAGCTACATACATAGATGTAATGTCTCCTAGTATCACATCAGGCTACTATGTTTGCTAACGCAACATGCAGACGTTTCGGCATGGAGTTGTAGAGGAGCCTATTGGTGTCCTGTGATAATCCATCCCATGCAGCTTGAATATTCTTACACAGCTCCTGCAGATTTTGCAGTGGGGGGTCGGGTTGGAGTGACAACAGGCCTTCTGGACATGTGACATATGACAACAAAACATACATTTGGCACTGACCACAGTGCATCCACACACGGATTCGTTGGTGGACCAAGACAAAAGCGGCACTCACCACTGAAAATGAGCCACTGCCATTCTGAGTTAGGCCCATCCTTACCTACAGCACACCTGCGGTCGAGTGTGAAACTTGAATCATTTGCTCACAATGTCAAACCTACCTACCAAGTTTCATTCCTCTTCCTTCCTTGTTTCCTTTTGAGTGCAGCTATTTTTTTAAGATGGATGTATATTTTGATGTATTTGGTGATGAAAAGTAAATTTGCCACATCTGATGCAGCCTCTTGTCACTACTTAGATTTTACTGATTGTACATATTTTTAATCCCTTTACAAACAAACTGAATTCATTGTTTTACATTAATTTACCAGATATGTCCTTAGGTTAACTGTTACAGTTAACCCAACCTATGTAATAAGTTGTAGCAGTTAACGTGAAGACACTTTTGGTTTGTTTACAAATGGTAGCAGATTTAGCAGAGAAATTTAGGTTGTTTACATGAAAACGCTAAGGTAAATGTAATGACAAAAAACAAAACAAAATCAATTTAGCTGGTTCATGTAACATAGTTTCTGCATATCATTGCTGTCCAAAGAAAAACAAGTATCTTTGGGCCATACCTCATTAAATTTCCACACAATGTAAACAGCAGATGCTGTGTTCAGATGATGCATAAAATATATAGAAATCAACTAAAATGTAGATACACAATTTTTATTATTAGATAGAGGCGATATGTTGTATATGGACTGTTAGTAAATGGTTAACAAATGGTTAGTCATTGGTTAGTATTTTGCATCTTACATTTGGATTTGGATTTGCTTAGTGGTTCCTGAGTGTTCATTGGTCAGTGTCACACAAAATGTAGACGGACACACTGATTCAGTAATTGCATAGGATAATAGGCAAATGACCTCTCAACCCCTTTTCATGAGCTCATAACTCCAGATGTGCGTCACGAACAATAAAATAATAAAATGGAATGGAAAGGGCAGACTCTGCAGGTACGCACACAGAAACATATTTCTGGGCTGTTTTACTGCAAACATATCAAATTTGACACATGTTTGTTGACCTCAGAGGGCTGCAACAAGCATTTACACCTGATATCAGATTCCTTTAGTTAACAAAAAGGAGCAATCAGCTTTTCCATGATAGGAATGATCCTACAAGTGTGAAATGTTGCATATCTGACAGAAAATATTCCTATAGGTTCAAATCAGCAGTCATGATCTATATCATACTAGTGTAGACTCTGGTGTTTTTCCCCAGTCCCGACGGGGTCTTGCCACGTCTGGTTGTGTTTGCCTTCTCATCGTTCCCCCGTGTTTATTAACGTGAGTTATGAAGTCTCGCCTGCCGCCATATGGGGGGGTAAATGGAGACGCTGCCATGGATCTGATCCTTTACAGCGCTGTGGAGCACAGATCTCTTAATCAGGGGCCTCAGCACTGCTTTTGCTGCTGTGGCACGTTCAGGCCATTAGAGCAAGAGTCTGATTACACTCAGAATGTATCACCGACTGCCAGCACCGGGCTGCTAAACCAGAGGCTTGCAGATTTTCTCTCAGAACAACATAAGGGCCTGTATTCCGCCGTAACCCGAATTTCACCCTGAATGGGGTTCAGACCAAAACGCTTAGCAATCATTAAATGTCTGCCTGTAAGATTATAGCCATGACATTGACTGGGAGGACATGCCATTGACTTCTAGGAGCTTTTACGAGTATGGGAATGTGTTTGTTTAGGACGTAATTGCGTAGATATACAATGGTTAGGGGGGAAAAAGGAACTTGCCAATGTAGGTGAATGGCTTCTGGGGGAGAAAGGGTCGCTATCTCATGGCGAACAGCTGTGAGCCCAGTGGACCTGCATTAGCCAGAGTTGCGCTGCCTAACATAACCTGCGAATCGCTACAGTGGCTGTGCCGCGCACTCTTTATTGTGGCAAGGGTGCATTGTGGCGCCCCGGACGGGAGCCTTCAAGGCCCATAAAGCAGCACGCCAAGCGTAAATTAAAATATCAGCATCAAACAGAGAAAGCCAAGTGACAGGATTATGGTGCAAATGGGCACTGTGGAGTAAGAGGGATGAAGAGAAAAATGGAGGAAGGAAAAGAAAGAGGACGAATTGCAAATGTCTTCATTTAGCTTTGTGCGATAAGGCAAAAATTACACTTATAATCATTCTAGCTGCAATGTGCTGTAAAAAGGCAGAGTTAGCCAACATGCACTCCCACACAGCATGCTCATCGCTCTCACTCAATACACTGTTTTGCGGATTTTCACAGTTAAAGTGTTCTCAAGGTTAAGGGGAGGGTTAAGGTAAAGCACACTTATTTGTGCCAAGATATTACCACCTATGCTCATTTAGATCCTTAAACATAAAACAGCTAGAATCCCAACATTTCAAGTGCTTTCATGCCTGTGGTCTCAAACACTTATAAGGCGATAAATACTTGTAATAGGGAGCTAAAAGGTTGCACGGACAGCAGAAAGCTTTCTGAAATGAACATCAAACAAAGTTGACGCCCTCATTGCACTTGTGGCCTCTGTTCTTCATGCTATGCACATTTTTTCCCCTCTTTCTTCCTACGCACACACCTCCCGAACACACGGCCCAAGACAAGAGGCTATGTAAATCTTCACTGACAGCAGGTGTTTGATATGCTAACAGCACTAGATAAATGCTATTAGCTTGGCTAGGCGCTTTCCGGCATGCATAAAGGCAACCTAAAAACTAGCTCACGTCCAGTTTTCCAAAAAAATTAAATGGATAAAAAAAAAGAGAGGGGCAAAAGAGGAATATCGGGCCGCACGGGCATGTGAGCGTTTTCTCCAGGAAAAAAAAGCAAGGCTAAGCCAAAAACGGGCATTAACTCACATAAGGTGAATGGCATTTTCCTAGCTTTGCCTTCAGATTGCAACTCCCCGTGCACACACACATACACCTCTGCATACAAATACAAAATTACAATCGCCCTGACCACGGCTGCCATATCCGGTAGGACATGCTCTCTCTCGCCGGCAAACTGAAATAAGTGAGTGGCCTTTGAATCTCAATATTTATACTGTAGCCTAGCATGCAGTGAGCTAATGAAATCACGATCTGTGCTAAGGAAGACAGTCCAGGCTTTTCAGCAGCTCGAAACAGGGGTGGCTTTGAAGGTTGCACCGCGAGTTAAATTACATCCCGGGGCAGGCGGCTGTCTCCTTTTGCGCTTACAAGAAATATTGGGTGCTCTTTTCGCATCTCAACATGCAGTGCATATGCTAGGGAATGGAAGCAGCAGAGAGAGAAAGAGGGAGAGAGAGACTGAGAGTGTCAGAGTCAGTCGGAAATTACCATGTAACAGATTCTGCTTTTAGTCTGATTTGGGTGGAGGTTGGTTACAGGGGGATTGATTGAGAATACATATCAGAAACACCCCTAAGCCACTCAGCATTTTTATTTTCTCTTCTGATTTTAACAGTGGATGTAGTTTTCACTCATGCATGGTACGGAAGGATGAGTACAGCTAGAAAGCATGTCAGTTGCCCTGTGTTGTGTTATGGTGCATTATACTGTGTATATATATACAGTGGGGAAAATAAGTATTTAGTCAGTCACCAATTGTGCAAGTTGTCCCACTTAAAAAGATGAGAGAGGCCTGTAATTGACATCATGGGTAGACCTCAACTATGAGAGACAAAATGTGGAAAAAAATTGAGAAAGTGATTTTGTCTGATTTTTAAAGAATTTATTTGCAAATAATGGTGGAAAATAAGTATTTGGTCAATAACAAACAAGCAAGATTTCTGGCTGTCACAGACCTGTAACTTCTTTTTTAAGAGGCTCCTCTTTCCCCCACTCATTACCTGTATTAATGGCACCTGTTTGAAGTCGTTAACAGTATAAAAGACACCTGCCTACAACCTCAAACACTCACACTCCAAACTCCACTATGGTGAAGACGAAAGAGCTGTCGGAGGACACCAGAAACCGAATTGTAGACCTGCACCAGGCTGGGAAGACTGAATCTGCAATAGGCAAGCAGCTTGATGTGAAGAAATCTACTGTGGGAGCAATAATCAGAAAATGGAAGACCTACAAGACCACTACTAATCTCCCTCGATCTGGGGCTCCACGCAAGATCTCAGCCCGTGGGGTCAAAATGATCACAAGAACGGTAAGGAAAAATCCCAGAACCACAAGGGGGGATCTAGTGAATGACCTGCAGGAAGCTGGGACCAACGTTACAAAGGCTACCATCAGCAACACACTACGACGCCAGGGACTCAGATCTTGCAGTGCCAGACGTGTCCCCCTGCTTAAGCCAGTCCATATCCAGGCACGTCTGAAGTTTGCTAGAGAGCATTTGGATGTTCCAGAAGAGTATTGGGAGAATGTCATATGGTCAGATGAAACCAAAGTAGAACTATTTGGTAAAAACACAACTCGTCGTGTTTGGAGGAAAGTGAATGCGGAGTTGCATCCAAAGAACACCATACCAACTGTGAAGCATGGGGGTGGCAACATCATGCTTTGGGGCTGTTTCTCTGCAAAGGGACCAGGACGACTGGTCCGTGTACATGAAAGAATGAATGGGGCCATGTATTGTGAGATTTTGGGTTGCAAACCTCCTTCCCATCAGCAAGGGCAATGAAGATGAAACGTGGCTGGGTCTTTCAGCATGACAATGATCCCAAGCACACTGCCAGGGCAACAAAGGAGTGGCTTCGTAAGAAACATTTCAAAGTCCTGGATTGGCCTAGCCAGTCTCCCGATCTCAACCCCATCGAAAACCTTTGGAGGGAGTTGAAAGTCCGTGTTGCCCGCCGACAGCCCCAAAACATCACTGCTCTAGAGGAGATCTGCATGGAGGAATGGGCCATCATACCAGCAACAGTGTGTGCCAACCTTGTGAAGACTTACAGAAAACGTTTGACCTCTGTCATTGCCAACAAAGGATATACAACAAAGTATTGAGATGAACTTTTGTTATTGACCAAATACTTATTTTCCACCATTATTTGCAAATAAATTCTTTAAAAATCAGACAAAATGACTTTCTCAATTTTTTTCCACATTTTGTCTCTCATAGTTGAGGTCTACCTATGATGTCAATTACAGGCCTCTCTCATCTTTTTAAGTGGGACAACTTGCACAATTGGTGACTGACTAAATACTTATTTTCCCCACTGTATATATATATATATATATATATATATATATATATATATATATATATATATACATATATATATAATATAATATAATAAAGTGGAATTTAAACACACACATAAACTGGACCAGGCCCTAGCTCTTTTAGAGAAGCAGGCTCAATAAAGGCATCTTTAGAATTTATCTGTAGGACCTCAATTAAAAATTGCTGTCAAAATGATTTTGTCAAGTTGGAGAATAGATTGGTGATGAGTGGATTCCTTTTTTAGGCCCTGTGACGGTACCAATACTACTACAAGTATTACTACAGTCTCTACAGTTCGGGAGGTTGTGTCATCTTACAAACTGCTTCTTTATAAGTACTACAGTGATGCTTGGTTAATGATGGGAGATCACTGCCTTCCTACTAGGATTGCTATTGATATTTTGTCATGTTTATTTGCTGTGTAATAAAGTAATGAGTCATTTGAGACTTTAAAATTCCTCCCCTCTTGTAATACCAAGGAAACGTAGAGTCCCTCCTCCCTCTTCGTTCATTACCAGTCTAGAGAAATACACACCAAGTTCAGCATAAAACTTCATCCCTGGAAAGTAATGTCAATGTTAACTCTTGTTTTGCTTCTGTTCGTATGATTGTTTATGTGCTGCTATATGTAGATTCTTACCAAGAGTGGGTGGTGATGGTCATTATCCATTGGTTGCTTGTCCTTAACTGGAAGTTGTAGCTTCAGCATCAACAAATATGCCAATAGGGAGGTGCTATTTCTTCAACCTTCCATGATCAACTATTGACAGACTCAATGCCAAAACAGTTCACTGTCGCTTCTTGAGGTATGCAGTGGTGTTAGATATCACTGCAATATGGTGCATAGATATCTTTGACATATTGTCTATTCTGTTATTTCTTCACATTCATTTTTTCACATTCTGTTGATGCTTACAGATAAATCTGACAAAATGGAATGAAAGCAGTTCTGATAGGCTGTTACTGCAGCCTGCGTAACTTCATCAGTTGGTAATATATTTATTCTAGCTCTGCACTGCTCCAGATTACTGCTTGCACTGCTAGTCACAAAAATATAGAAATACTGTTTATCTGCAATACCCACACACAGTTTATACCTTTTGAGCTGTCACCATATCCTTCTTACAAAGTAGGGTCTGATTTATTTATTAGTAGGCCATGAAGGGTCCACATTTTTTTTGGCATCTGCAAAAATCTCACCAAATAACCAGCTTCCTATGTTTGTTTCAAAATCCATAGGCAACTCTTTCATGAGAGTTTGTGAGGTTGCTCATTTCAAGATTGTAAAGGTCTCATATTCTTTTTCCACTTTTAATACAGCAGCATGACGATCTGGTTAAACACAATAACAAAACAGCATTGTAGTTATCAACACAGTTATAATTGATTAAACTATAATTATACTATTACAAGTTATTAAACCACAATTAGCATCATAGCAGGAAAAAGAAAACATGTAAAATGCATTTCACACCATTTACAAAGCCACGTGTGAATGTAATAAGACTGCCATGTTAAAGTATTGGAGTTTTGTTTAATCTTTGGCCATTTACTAGTTGTTATTGTGAGGTACTGCTCTCAGTAACAAAATCAGTCAGGTCATATTATACTATAGCCTAGACTTAGTATATACTATGGTGCCTGTGCCTGTATAGTGTGTGTCTCCTTCAGAACATAGAGCAAGTGTGATTGGTTCATAGCATGACAGATCTGTCTTTCTTCTTGCCTTGAATCTGTTGGTGGTTTATAATGCAGTACATTCAGTGATGAAGGCAATATTGATTGGACATCAGAACATGTGTTATTCTCCCATAGCAGAAAAGAAGAAGTCTCCAACATCTATTTTCCAAGGAGCCCATCCTTGATCACCTCTGCACCCCATATGTGTGTCCGTTCAAGTAAGAAGACAGGAGGTGGCACTGCATGAACCCTATGACCCACTGTGCAGTTCAATATGGCTCAGAGATGCATCAGTCAAACACTAGCGGAGGACCTAGCCAGCACATACTGTACTGACTGGTTGTAAAGCTTTATATGTATAAAGCTTTGAGCAGATAAGGTATACTGTTATATGGTTGTTATATTGTTGTGCTTTAATTTGATTGAAAGGTCTTGTTGTGGGCCTTGACTTCTTTCCTTAATGCTTGACCTTTAAGACTGTATCAATGTGCTTTAATGGCATAATGGATAATCCACCCTACATTTTGAAGAATAGTGTTTAGTTCTCTGCTCAGGATTTTGTTGAATGACTGATGACATAAAGAAAGAAAAAATTTCGGATAAAAAGCATATAAGCCACTTTAGGATTCAGGGATAGAACCAAAACAGCTCAATATAAAGTATTCTCAGCTATAGTTCATTAAAAGAAAGGCAGAACTTCTTTTGGACATGCAGCTTCTTAAGCTTTAATTGAGCAGAAAAAGACTCACAGACAAATGGGAACCTTTTTTTGGATGAGCATTGAGGCTTCATTAGTAGTAAAACACAAACCGATCCAGTTGAAAATAGACATCTTAAGCTGTACAAATGAACCTTTAATATCATATTTTAAGTTTAATAAGACAAACATTTTCAAATGGGACACAGATCTGGACAGTGGGCACACCAGTCTAGCACTCAACCTTACTTATTGAGCCATGCTGTTGTAATAAGTACAATATGTTTCTTGGTAAAGTCCTTATGGGAAAACATTACTCACTGTTATCATTCACAGACAAAAACAAGTAGATTAATAACTAATAACTAATAAATTAAGTCACTGCTTTATGTTTTCATTTGCATTCTACCTCCTGTCCCACCTTTTTGGGATATGGGCTTGTTTTTTGTTCTTGTAAGTAACAATGTTTTCATTGATTTCCACTCCATCAGAAAGGTTTTTGGTGATGGACCTATCACCAACAATGCTCTGCTGTTTAATTCCATTGCTGATATGTATCCTAATAGACAAAGTAACAGGGTTGTGGGACGGTTTGGTTCAAGAGCAGGGTTAATTAAATAATAACTTCTTGCCAAAAGTGTTTAATGGGAGTGCAGTGCCAAATGGCATATATGTAGTTTGCTGTGTTTAGTGAACAGTGAACAGTCCAAACAAATTAACTTTAAATAAACCCGTCCAGTGTACCGTACTTGGTGAATTAATATAATGTGGCTGATTTAGATGTTAACCTATAAGTATACAAGAGGCTTTTTACTTCTGGTTACTGTTCATTGGAGTGATTTATGCAACTTACACTTATCTAAATATATAACTAAATACACTCATCATCCAAAGAATAGTTGCAAATGCACAAATACTTGCACCCAGAAAGAATCAACTGACAGATGTGATTCAGGACTACATGCACACAGACCGTTATGACCCTTAACACCATGTCAAGACTGCAATGGTGTCATGCTAGACTTTAATGGAGTGACTCAGAATGGTAGCAGGTCATCTTCAGTACTGAGTACCACTTTTGTCTTGGTGGAGACTACCACTGAATCTGTGTGTGTAGGCACCGTGGACAGCGCCAAGATAACTGGTTGTTGACGTCCAGAAGGTCTGGTGTCACTCCACCTCCAACCATATTGCAAAAATTGTGGTGATGACCTAAGAATATTCCAGCTGCATGGAACTAATTATCGCAGGGCACCATTAGGAACCTCTACATCTCTTGCCAAGACGTCTGGCATGTTGTGTTATCAAACATGATGGCCCCATGCCATACCGAGTGACGCTACCTCTGTATGTGTAGCTCAGTAAATATTACCCATATCAATATTTTTCACCATTTATAGCACCTGGTAACCTTTCGTCCCAATAGCATTGCAATCCAGCACTTCCTTCTGGGTGCAACTGTTTTTTGTTAGTGACTGTATGTAATAACATTTGAGTAATATAACAATAAAGCTAAACATTTCACAGTTAAAGGCAGTGTTCATCAGCTTGCATTGGTAGTTTTATAAGCAGCTTCACATGCCTACCTTTCCTCTGCTTTAAAATTCTTGATAATGGCTCTTCCCTATCACTTGCAGTCAGCTGCATTTCTCATATCACCTACTGTATTTTTCCTCCTTATCTCAGCTCTGCTGTGGCTGCCTCACCACTCTACATGCCAACAGAGCTGAGTGAATCAGTTCCTCAGGCGCTAACAATAGAAATATGCATGTATTATGTGTCTGAAGGGCACTGAGAATAGCAGACGTGGGTGGTCCAGGGAGGCAGGGGAGGCGCTGGGTGAGAGCTGAAGGGATGGCATATTGCACAAGGCTCCTGTAACAGCAGGCTGATAAAATGCTGAGTGGACACGGGCTGTCTGGCCCAGGCCGGGGTTCAGGTCCCCACGGGCGACAGGTAGGTACCCCCGAGGAGCTGACGCACAACTTTTTCCTTGCACGCTCTTCCTAACATTTGTTCCCTCTCTCCTTTTCACTCGCTCTTGCTCTTCAGGCGAAGTCCAGCAGGGGTTGAGAAGAACAGACCAGGTGTAGAGATTGGGCGATGAATCTTTCCTTTTGTTTCTCTCACGTATTGATTTATTTATGGACCTCCAGCCTCCCCAAATTCTGGCATGTCTTGTCCTACTGCAGAACAACCAATCCGAATCACCCAAACATCAAGGGCAGATCATCAAGCCAGATGGACCCACCTTCAAGACCTCTCAGTCGTTTTCATTGTAGCTCCCCCAGCTCTCATAAACACGGACACTGACATGGTCTAAGTAAACAAACAGTGCTTAACAAGAAGCACACCTCCTGCAGGAGCATTAGCTGCTTCTTGTATCATGCTTGTCTTCAGAGTGTCCTTCACTTCTGTCATTCAGACCATTAAGTGTCTCATGTTTGCCTCCTAAGTGCTATCATTGAATTAAAAAAAGGGCCTATTTGCACAGCCGGGCTTAAGCCATGTGAGCCAGTGCGCTTCCGTGCTAATCGCTTTTCCACAGGCTCTTCTGGGTTTTGGCGAGGCTTATGCCAGGCTTTCTTTTTGCCAAAGCCTTGGACTTCAGGCTATTTTGTAACTCGTGATGTTCATGGAGCCAAGCAGAGCTGGAGACATGATTTTGTCTTCTGGTGGACAAAATGATCCATATACTGCTAAACATTGGAGATAACAGACAAAGATTACCTTACAGTTAATGTAAATATATATTTTTTTATTGCACTTGTTTTTACTGTTTCACACTTTCTGTTGGGCTTTCAATATATTTTAATTCCAAAAACTCTGTATTAATTTAATTTATTGTATTCATATATATATATATTAAGCAGAGGCTCATTTTGGGATACGCAGATCCTGCTAGCTTAGCTAAGACTAGCCCCTTGTGCTAGCCCGTTTTTACAATGTTATAGTTATGTTAGAGTTGGTTGTTCTTTTACACTCATCATTCAAAAATAGTTGCACCCAGAATGTAGTGTCAAATTGCAGTGCTATTAAAGGTCAAAGATTGATTTTTTTTTTTCTTGAGTTACTGAATTTTTGTTGCTGTGTCACCATGTTTGCTAATGCAACATGCCAGACATCTCAGCATGGAGTGGTATAGGTTCCTAATGGTGTCCTATGCTAACATCCATCCCATGCAGCTTGAATATCTTTACGCAGTTCCTTCAGATTTTGCAGTAGGGGAGGAGGTTTCTGTGACAATAAAGCATTTATTTTGCCGCTGGTCTGCATGCATGTTGCCCTGCATCATGCAGCCATCTGACAATGGTGCTGGCACCAATAGGATGACTCATTGCTCACTTGAATGTCCACAATCGTGCTGCTGGGTCAGTCTGGTACAGTGCTGAGGCCCATACTTACTTATGGCTGAATGTGAAACTTTAATCATCTGCATGTTTTACATTGTTCAACCTACCCAACTAAGTTCCATTCCTGTCGGTTGAGTCCTTCTGGGTGCAACTATTTGTGCAACTATTCCTCTCTTTAATGGGGATTGTGCAATCCTAGTCCTGGAGATGGCTCTAATAATCTAATATTAGATCAGAGTTAAAGCAAAAACCCTGGAGTGGGCACCTTATTCTATGCTGTGTGGATGTTTCAGATGGGCCATGGAGGAATGTTCCTTCCGTCCACTATAGACCTCTATAAGGTTGAGATTACGATATGAAGGCAAATAGCGAAGATTTGAGAGCTGAAGCTGTAATCCCGCTATATGGTAGGCAAGTTGTTGCAGTTTCTAGTTTCCACCTCTCACCAACAGAGACAAGAGCATTATTTCTGACAGGAAGTGAAAGCCAACTGTGAAATGCAAAAACGCCTGCTCTCCTGGCTTCAGGCACAAGGGCTGCATGTACCAGCAGAGCCTGGCTTGCCTTGGCACCCACTTGCCTTGCTGCCCAAGGCCAGCTAGTCAGTGTCTCTTCTCCATGCACATGTGCGAAGCTAAAGTGACATAGTGCAAGGCTAGGGGTTAGCTGGGTTAGGGGTTCTCACATCATCTCTCTCTCAGTGTGTTGCCCAGTGGCATGCTGAGTATGGAATAGAGACTGAGCCCATTCCCTGTCCAGGAATGGAATAGCGATGAGTGCAGAGATCATGCCTTACATAAATGTATATGGCTTGTATATTGTTTCTGACTGCAGTACACTCAAGCTATTCTATTGATGGAGGTCTTATAGTTGATTTTCAAAACGTAGATATGCAATAATAATATTATGAAAATAAATACCTGTTAAGCTAAACTTAAAATTTCCTGTTGACCAAATGACTTATCAAAAAATATATATTTTGGAATATATTTTAAGTGTTTAAAATACAGGACCTCCACAAATGTTGGTGGTGGATCATTCTCAATACAACAGTGACACTAACTTGTTGGTGATACAGTATGTTACCATATGTTGCACTGATGTAAGTGGATCAGATAACCAACACAACCTGTGGCAGCATCCTGTGACCATTGAGGAAGGACTAGAGGCTCACCAACACAACCTGTGCAGCAACAGATGAACTATCATCTCTGAATTTACTTCTACAAGGTGGACCAGTAGAACGTAGGAGTGTCAAATAGAGTGGACAGTGAGTGGACACTGTTTAAAAACTCCAGCAGCACTGCTGTGTCTGATCCACATGTACCAGTGCAACACACACTAACATGTCTATGCTGACAGTCATCCACCACCCAAATAATACCTGCTCTGTGGTGTTCCTGTGGGACTCCTGACCACTGATGAACAGGGTAACAGGGTGGGACAAATTATGCAACTTGACTACAATTTGTAATTCTGACTCTTTATTATTTGTATGCCAGGACAAAATCCATGTAGTCCACAGATGAAACACCAATATGTATTAGCAATTTATTATTAATTATTCATTAATTATTAATTATTATTGATTAAAATTATTATAAAAATGCATTATTAAATATGGTTTTTGAGCTTGAAGGTAGTAATTGTAAATATTGCCCTCTCGGCAGGTAAACTGACAAAATAAAAGTTCCCCCATTAGAATAATAATAGCTGTCGTTTTGTAGACTCCTGGCTTTGACCTTCATTAAATTCACATTAGTTTGTATCCTCCCAACAGTAAAAAAAAAAAAATCTACCAAATGGCAAGTCACAAGTAGTCCTGGCAAGTACTTCAATTGAAATCCAGATTCGCCAATATACTGTCAATATAGACTGTGGGAAAGGGCAGAGTAGAAGCTCTACATGGTCCAGAGACAGCTCACCCCTAACCTGCTGTGCTCACTGCTCCTGCAGCACCTCTCCTGGGGGCATTGCTGGGGGGGATTTCACTTCCAGGCCGCCTCCTGCATTGCCATGGTCCACACATCCCTGCAAATTGCTCTCAGGGGGACTGCAAGATAAAAAGAGACATATGCAGGAGAATTTTCTCATCCAGACCACCCCTCCATTACTTCCCTCCTCCTAACGCTATCAGTGGTTGCTGATCCACCATTCTCTAGCCAGCCTTTGGAGGGCAATTAGGTGACAGCCAATTACAGGTTTACAAATCTCACAGGTCAGGGAGCATTTTATTGCTGAAGCCTCACATTTGAAGCGCAAAAGAGAAATAAGGATGTGAAAATGGGTAAAACTAAGGTTCAGTCATTTACTGTATCTTTAAAAGTAGCTGGAGTAACACCTCAGACTACAGCGCACAGATGCTGAAAGCCGAGATCAGAGATCCAGTCATTGCAGTAGTGGTCACATACCTTGATCCAGATAGATCAGAAGTAAAAAGAAAAACAACAGCAAGTCGGCTGCTTCAGCAAGAGATGAACTTGACTGAGTCGTCTGAGTTATTGTGGAACCTTTTTACAGACAGATACTAGGCAGATCTTTTTTGATGTCTCATGTTGTTAGCACGTTGAGGAAGTTCCATGTTTTGGAGCCTTTAAATTTTGACCCTTAAAAAGCTTTATTAGTTCTCAATAAAAGGATTATGATGAATCTTCCAGTAGTGTCAAATAAGGAAGGTTTTTGTCGAGGTCTCAGTAATGTATTTATTTATTTATTTGCTTAATTCACTGTATGTGCATTCAAAAACATATTTCAAATTGTTACAAGCAATTAATTTGAAGAATTTAAGTTTTATACAACTAAAAAAAAACAATTACTTGTTTGTTTGAAATACTTTTTTTTACCTTAAGAGAACCTAGTTCATTTCCTCGTAATAACCTGAAGTCATTTTTTAAGTTGTATTTACATTTATGCCATTTAGCTGACACTCTTATCCAAAGTGACTTACAAGGTTAACTGTAGTACAGGTAGGCCAGTGTAGTGTTAGGAGTCTTGCCCAAGGACTCTTATTGGTGTAGCACAGCATAGTAACCCAGACTGGGATTTGAACCCCAGTCTCCCACATGTAGAGGTGGCACCCTGAGTAGCGGTGTTACCCGCTGAACTACACCAACCACTCTATGTACTAACACAACACTTCATACAGCGTTGGGCACCTACTTTATTGAAGAGGACTTAAAACCATCATAAAAATCGTTTGGTGAAATTTGAAGTGAAGGGGCTGACATGACAACATTAGAGTCTCTGAATGTTGTGAATGCATTTATGTGCTAGGCCTTTAGTTTGGACATAGATGTCATAAACTAATACTGACCATTTAGTATTTTAGCACTAATGGTGGGAGTTTTAGTTTAAACAGGGACAGCTGAAGCTTGTATTTATTTAATTTTTGGCACTTTTATGCCAACCTTGTTGGTAAACAACTATAAATATAATGATAACTACGTTTTTTATGTTTAACTGATGTACAAAAGCCTAGACTGACTTTAGTTCCCAGCTCTGAAGTACCTAAGAATAGCACTGCTTATCATCAGGCAAACCATGCCAAACAAAGTTATAGTAGAATAGTATAAGAATAGTAGTAGGTGTTTTGTAGACTTCCAGTTTTTACTTCAACACTTTGGAAAAGGTTCTTCACTAAAGGATGTTAAAACCGTTGTGAATTATTATTCAGTACTGACACATTCAATTAATATTTCATTACTTTTTCTCACTTTGATAAACACCAAAAGAATAGGACTGAAAGCAAATTTTTTGATGGAATTTGAGGTTCTATTGACACATTTTAACATGCTCCAGGCTCTGTCTGTCCAAGCTCAGGTCTCAGAACTAACTTAGAATTGTACCTTAGAATGATCTATAGGGGATCTAAACTGTCAGAAACAGAGGTACTTTAATGGTCTATTTCTGCTCCCCAAGGAACAACCCTGCAGGATTAAATATCTGACCCTAAAGAAGCTAAAAAGATCCAAATATCCATGTGACTGTAACCCTAAGACATAGCTGCATAGATATCAGGACCTCTGAGGCTTTCTTAGGGCCAGGTAATGAACCCCTAAGGGTGTACTTTATATCAAGAGCACCTTAGGGAACAGAAACAGTCCCTTGATGTGCCATGCCTCCAGCAGCAGTGACCCGCCGTTCTCGTTTTCTCTGCTGTCAGTGAACCCTATTCATCAAAGTTGTGTCTGGCCAAATCTGATCGTAAAATCTATATATGTAAATATTATAGACAGTTTAATTATCATCAGTTTAGTTTTTTTCATATCAGAACCATCACACTCACATTTCTTTTGGGCATCTGTAAATTTAAGTATGATAGTTTAACAACTTGGAAAATACTTGAATTTTCATCTTCAGAATTCTTATCAAAAATATCTGTTACAATAATAAAAAACAATCAGTAGAAAATATCAGTGATTATAATACGTGTCCTTATAGTAAACTAATAGGTATGTTCAGTGTTACAGTGGCAATGTTTACCTGCCAGAGCTTTCACCAATATGCTTACATTTAAGCCATCTGTAGATTAAGATTGAGGGGTTCACATGCACAGTGTTTTTAACAGCCTGATCAGAGCCTGTGTTTAAATACACACTGCAAATATGCAGATCCAAAATAATGTGCATACGTAGCGGAGCACTTAGTGTACCATGACAATGAGCGTTACGTGAATCTAGTCAGAGTTATGAGTGGCTTTGTTTTAGCCTTGAAATAGCCTTGTTAGAGAAAACTTCTATCTGTGCTCTATAGTTGATGTAAACCCCCTGCTGAACTGATGCTATCCACTGAATGTAAATGTGGTTATTGCCAATTATGGTTCATGTGAATTTGAATTTGCAGTTGTGGATTATAAACTTCATGTGAATTGTTGTGAATTATTAAATCAATGAATACAGTCGACATGCTCTTGAGCCATTCATTAATTGTCCTTGCGATTGTGCTTGATCACACAATACTCTTTTTCATGTATACAGTTGTTAAGTGTTTGTCAATGTTTACTAACCACACAACAAATCGTGCTTTTTTTAATGGCTCATGAGCATGTTGAATGTATTCATTGATTTGTCTGCGTGGTTTAGAACATACAGTATATCATGTAAATGATACGTATATGAATTCAAATAGGATGCAGGTTGCAATTCTTTTGTAAATATAGGACTTCTGAGTAGCTGAATAGCTGATTTATCGGCTGTGCTTGTTTTGACATCTTATGGCGGTACCATGAATCAGACACAAAGAGCTTTGTCATCCTACACTACCTTTGTTTTTATGCAACTTTAATGAATAAAAGAATTGATCTTGTGAAACCTTTCTACTTCCGTGCAGACCTTGCCATGTCACCTGATCTTAGCACTTCCTTGTTGTCTAGTACCTGTTCTGTGTGACACATCATTGTCTTGGCTTCCTTATTTTCTCTACTGCTTGAATCCAACCTCAAGTGACTTAATCTTTGCCTCTGTGTTACCCCAGGCAGGTAGTGTACCTTTATAGGAACAGTTCTGTCCTTTTCCCAGAGTGTCCTGAAAGCTGTTGCAAATAGCAATTGATATCTAATAAGAGAAGCTTGTTCCGATATTAAAGTTCAGCGAGCGGTCACTAAAACATGGCTGCCTTTTCCATAAAGTCCTTCCATTCTAAATAACAAATTAGGTGATTCACATTTACAGTGACCTACTGGCAAAGTGGCCTCGTCAGCAGCTAGAGAAGAACAGGCCCTGAGGGATCCGGTGTTAAGGGAGGCATCAGGCCAAGCAACAGGCCCTCACCATCTTAACCTTTTAGTCAAAGAACCAAACCACAGCTGAATACAGAGAAAGGGTACAAACACAGCAACAAATGCACATACAAATGCGCATAGCAGAGTGTCTGTCTCTCTCTCCCTCCACCTCCTCCCCCGTCCCTCTCTGACGCTTGCTCTTCTTCTTAACCTTTTCGGAGAGAGAGGAGCAGGGTGCTGGTGAATGCAGAAAGGAAGAGTTGACATTAAGCAAGTGAAGTCATTGTGGTGCGTGGAAGGTGAGCATCCTCCTTGCTGAAGACCTTTAGCCAAAGTAGCGTTAGCACAGGTGTTTAGGACATGTTTGGTAAAGAAGCAGCGAAAGTTCTTTGTATCTTACCTTCTGCCTCCTCTTCTATACCAAGGTGCTGAGTGAGATCCTGAAGAAGTCTTATGTGACATTTTTATTGGGCAACATTTAGCTGTGAAGCAACTAGATGGCTATTTCGCAAAGCAGACGTACTCAGTAACATGCACAAAGATTTAGAATTCTCCAATAGGAATGCCACTTGCTATCCTTTCACTTGGCTATTGCCGGGCATGATAAGTAAGAGGTAAATATATAGGTGCTAAAACTTTTCTGAGAGAGCTGAATAAGTCAAAATTAAGAAGTTGAGCCAAAAGAATGAGTGTAAAAGTTATTTTCCCACCACTTACATGTACATATCACCAATATGATTGTTCTGGCTTGGAAGGGTGGTCTACATACTTCACAATTTCAGAATTTATAGAAAAGCTGTTTCTGTGGAAAAACCCCAGTTGTGTTCATCAACCATTTATTACCATGTAATAACAAATAAATTAAGCATGAGTAGACGTCTACTGTTGTGCATATTTCTTGTTTTGTGAAATTTATATCTATTATGTCTCCAACCCATTGATACAATATGTTAATGAAAGTCATTATGTAATTCATTATATATTAACTATGGAATTATGCAATGATAGTGAACAATCATTAGTAAAATGCAAAATCAAAGTGATGACTCTTTACATGTAATGATCAAGTAGCCTGGTTAACTGAAACAAAAAGATTATATATTTAAAACTATATATATAAAACACACCACACCCTCACACTTGTCTGCACCAAGTCTTTTACATTCACACAATAAGGGTGTACGTGCTTGTGGGGTGTGTGTGCGTGTGCGCGGGGTGTGTGTGTGTACGTGTGCGTGTGTGCGGGGTGTGTGTGTGTGCGTGTACGTGTACGTGTACATTGGAGCACTTTGAAGCGTAGAAGCATCATTAGAGGAGAATAGGGCTGCTGAGGGTGCTGGAAGAGGGCTACCACACACTGCTCAACCTTACTGAGGAGCCGTCTGCTTCGGCAAACCCCCAGAGAACCATTACCCAGGCAGCAAGCAGCACATTGTGAACCCTACTAAAGTTATCACAGCATTATCGCTGCTGCCTGGATCTCCTGCTCAAAAGGGATTTCCTCTTGCGCCTTTATTTTCCTCTGCTTCTCACTTATTCTCTTAACCTTTTGTCTTTCTGCCTTTTGCCTGTGTCCAAAAGGAAAGGGACTATCTTGCAAGCAATCTGAAGGCCAGTTTCCTGGGCATGGATTAAGCCTGGCCTTGCACTTAGGCTTGCTCTGTCTGTGGGAGATGAGCCATGTAACCTTTTTAATTGGATTTCATACATTATATTCCCAGTCTAAAGTGGAGCATATGCACAGACAGAAAAAGGTACTGTAGAGGCACATCAGTGACCATTAGCGCAATTGACTCTTACAAGGTCTACAATTGTCTTATGCATTCCCTACTCAATAGCTGATCATAAATGTTGGCAGGCATGAAGCCACACAAATGTTGGCATAGTGACAATATGGGATAGTGTGAGAGGAGAGCGTTAGCAGATTGTTTCCGTTAGGATGAAAATGACTGAAAGATACCATACTATTTTTGTGTTGCGTAAAACTGGCTTCGTCTGGAATTAAACAGTGAGATGCTTGGAAAAAATAAATCAACATCCAGTTTATTCCACCACTGCATTAATAGCAATATTACCGCTGTAGTCTGCCAAATGGTGCCACGTACAGTGACCGACTTTTCTGTTGTGGCTCCACTGAAAACGAAATCGTATTCATGATCATGTTCTGGACAGAAATGATTATTGCCATCTTTTAATGGTGACTTTTGTAGAAAAAAATCTAATAAAAATACTGAAGTCAAGGACATATTGAGCCAATTCCACTTAAATATATTTATTACATTCATGTCCCCTAAATAAAGGTTCATAGGAACATCCCTGGTGACAGTTTAGAGCCTTTTTTTTCTGAGAGTATATCAGTTCCATGATCTGATCTATGATCTGATAGATAATTGTGGCTTGCTTCCTGAAACTCAGCAGTCTCTGAACTCTTGTGAGTAATAATCAATATGTTAGAAACCCACGTGTTCAATAATGGTATAACAGGGGCAAGCCAAGTACATAGAAGGCCTCATTAAGGGGAGAACTAAGCATTTTGCACTGTAAGGCACAGCTGCAGTACTGATACACTCTTAAAAATAAAGGTTTCTGAATGTTAAGAATGTACAGAATGTATAGTATGTATTAATAGTATTATGTATATATGAAGGTTTTGTAATGTACAAAGACTCTTCACACACAAACATGTCTTTTACAATATTGATATTTCTAATAACCATTCACTGAAAGGTTCTTGAAGGAAACAAAAGCGGTTCTTCTATGGTAGCACTTTTAAAAGCCCTTTTTGACTCCATTATAAGATTGTAGATCTATAAAAGCTGGTATCCTATTATCTAGAATATAATACCTGTGCCTGTCTTAGATATTATTATCTACATTTGACTGTTATTGAGAGTAGGTGCTGCGGATGTACTTCCACACTAGATGCTACAGTTTTACATAAGCATCAGTAAGACTTTTCTGCTGTTAGAGTAAGACATGTTCTAACAATGTTTTTTCTCAAATGTACCAAAAGCTGTGATTACAGGACACTGCCAGTGACAGCATTCTAAATTTGAGGTCATACAAATCAGAATAGAGCATTTTCAACATAAAGGTCTCTCAGTATGAATCCTTGTTGCAGATCACTCAGAATTCTGCAGTGGCTGAACCCCCACTCAGCAGTAATGCATTTTCCCCTTAGGAGAGATGGTAAATGCAATGCGGGGTGCTGAGTATATTTTTGGAGCATCTTGGACAATGTTGTAAGAATGTAATTCCCAATGATGCTGTGTTTAAAAGGGTTAAGAGATGTCTTTTCAATAAAAGAAACTTTTTTAAAGTGCTCAAATGACTTATTTTGGATGTATCATTGTGAGTCCATGGGGTGCAGATAAAGTAGTGCTATAACTTCACACTTCACAACACATCTGGTTAGACACAATGATTTGGGTCCCTTGCTTTGTGGGTACATCTGTTCATTAGCTGTGTAATCAGCTTAAATTATTATCACCGTTGACCAAATGGGTTAAACACAGCTTTCTTGTTTGAGACAAAGAACGCTGATAAATGCACTAGCTGCTATGCATGAGTTGCTTTTACTTTTGCAGCCCAACCTTTTTACTAACCTCCCCAAATGGTTTTGTCCAGGAAATAAAGGTTTAAATTTTTTATTTTTAAGTTTAATATGTAAGCGTGCTTTGGTGTGAAGTGAACTTTTAATATTGCTTGTCTTTTCTATTCATTAAAGAGTGTTATTCATGAAGAGGGCAGTTACCATTCCCCAGTTAAAAGAAAAATGTGATTTAAAAAAGCAACTTCATAATGCTGTGGTCAAATTAAGAACAACAGTAATTCCAAGGAGGGAAACCAATCCTGGTTTCATCAAAACATCCCTTATTTTTACCAGTCCAATGCAACATCATTCATCTGTCCAGTCCATTAAGCCCTGTAGCTTAATGCACAAACACAACCTCTTAAATGTCTAACAGTTACTGTGGCCCTAGAAGATGTTCTGAGCATTTTGGGAACAGAAGTAGAAAGAGATTAGACATATCAGAGAGAAAACGAGGGTATCATCAGCGCACAAGCCGATTGACCATTTAGAGCCCTTGGCTGTTATTGATTTCATGTTGTTGAAGTCAAGATATTGATGAACGACTTATGCCAATAGCTTTACAGCTACAGAAAGGAAAGTTGTAAACACATGAACTGGTATAATGTGTATGTCTTATGGTGACATTAGAAAATATCGAATATACAGACTCTCTCTGCGTAGACACAACCTTCTATCTCATTTCTGTTGTTTTTCACTTTCAGGCATTATTTAAAATATGTACATTAACATTTAGTGTAAATTTTGTTATGAATGGACAAAAAGAAATGTCCCAAAATTGCTTGGGTGAGCCATTTAATATAAATCAATAGAACAATTACCTTAGATATATACATCAAAAAGGTGTTTTGTCTGCGGAACTACTGGATTACTGATGTTTTTTTCATTATTGCCCCATTCTGTAAACTCTAGAGGCTGTTGTGTGTGAAAATCCCAGGAGATCAGCTACTATAGAAACACTCAAACTAGCTTGTCTGACACAACAATTATGCTATGGTCAGAATTGCTGAGATCATATTGCTTCCATATTCTGGGGGTTAATGTGAACATCACCTGAAGCTACTGGCCTGTTTATGTATGATTTTAAGCACTGTACTGCTGCCACATGATTGGTTGATCGGATAATTGCATGAAGGAGAAGTTTTTAATATAGTGCTCCATAAGTGGAGATGCACACACATGGTTTTTGCCTAGAAACGGTATGTGGACCCAAAAGCGTACTTTTGTGCTTCATGTGTGCAGTGATGCACATGGCTAGCGTGAAAGGTTACACTGATTAGGATATGAGCATACTGCTTGCTGCAGTATAATCATATTACCTCGTCTGACATGAAATGATTGAACTTTAGAAGGTGTGGAAAATTAGAGCTTTGAACAATTTAAAGCAAGTTCCCTTTGTATAGAATGAAAGCTATACTAAACGGTTGTTTTGGCCCAAACTTAAATAAAGGAGGTGCAGAAGACTTTTGGACAGTAATACATACATACACTCATTCTCAAAACAATAGTTGCACACAGAAGAAAGTGTGGGACAACAATGCTATTGGGCAGGAAGAAAAAGTTTACCAGGAACAATAAATCATGATAAAGACTGATATGGGCAATATTTATTGAGCTACACACACACAAACACACCTGTTGTCTCTCAGTATGATATCAGGCTGCCATGTCTGTTAATGCCACATGCCAGGCTTCTCAGCATGGAGCTGTAGAGGTTCCTAATGGTGTCCTGCAATAATCCAGCCCATAAAGTTTGAATATTCTCCATGTCACTCCATGAGAGTCTGGCACTGGTGTTGGGCAGTTGTCATAACAGTCTGCATGCAGCCCTGCATTGAGCCTCTGGCCAACAGTGATGCTTTGCTGTAAGGATTAGATTGCATTTAGCCACTAGAGCATTGGTGAGGTCAGGCACTGATGTTGAATGATGCGTTCTGGATCACTCCAGTATATCCCACAGGTCCTAGATGGAACCTACTTCACATCAGAGAATGCAGTTCCACTGCTTTTCAGCCCTCTGCTGGGAGGCTTTTTAACGCTGTAGCCGACACTTTAGAAGTGGGCATGATGTTGTTAGGTTCATGCAGCTACTTCAGAGTGTTCCATTGTCTTAGCAATGCCTTACTATGGAGACTATAGAGATACAAGCTGTGTGGGTGCATTTGAACGCCAGTGTCAGCACCCACCTGAATTAAAGTAGTTCTGGGACTCCGGGCTCTTTTAAAGATAGGCCTATAATGTATTTGAATATCTGTGCCTGTATCAATGCGGAATGCGCACACACAGTTTTTATAGGCCATTGTCTTTTTGTGCCCTCATCTGCTCCTGCTGACTGTGAGCTTTAGCAATGAGGTAAAATTTCAGTGCAATATCATTACTCACATATCCTGCGACCTTGATAGCATACGCAGCTGGTGTCTTTTTCTCTCTCACTCTTTCTCTCTCTCTCTCTCCCCCTCTCAAAGTTGGGCATACAGTGTGCTACAGTAGGGGAGAAAGTGAGAACAGTACATAGAGAACAAACACTAATCTATGCTGATGTCAGCACTATCAAAAGATAAAACAGACAGGAAACTTCCCTGAAAAACATTCATATCTGCACTTCATCTGTCTTCCCTTCTTACACTGGTTCCTACTCTTTGCTCTCTTTTTCTCTTCCTGCAGTTCTGTTCTTTTCTCACACCCTCTTCCTCTTTTTCTGCATCTTTCTCCTCTTTCACACACTCTCTCTCATCTCGAAGGTGACACTTACCATATTGTTCTGTCAGCATGTCTCCAGCAGGAAACTTATCTAACCCTCTTAAAGTTATAACCCCGAGTCTATTCCAAACACTAACTCTGCTTCAGATTATACATTACACAAACGTGTTGAACTGTTAAACTGTGTATTTGGCTTGTTACTCAAATGTCAACTTTAAGATGCACAGACTTGTTACTTTTGCTTTGATATACTTACATAGCAAAAGTAGCTTTGGAATAACCTACCTGTCAGTGTTCGGGACTCAGACACAGCCTCAGTCTTTAAATCCAGGCTTGAAACCTACCTGTTCAGTCGAGCTTTTGGTAATTCGTTTTTTTCTTTCTGATATGTCTAGGGGAATGTTGGTGATGTCGTCCCGCTGCTCTTCATGTTCACTCAGGTTTGTTGACGGTGGAGCAGAGGGGCCCTGACTTCTCAGGGAGACTTATGTCTTTGTGACCTTCACTCTCTGCCTTTTTAGTTATACTGTAACAGTCTGTCTGTTCTCTTTTTGTCTGAGCTGAACTGCTGCCCATCCTGTGTGGCCTGATGCTGTTGCTACATCTGCTCTGACTGGGAGCCACTGATGCCTTTAACCAACACAGAGCTACTGGCCTGCATCCTGCTGACCCATCTTATGACCCACCAACTTAATTACAGACTAATCAGACATTTATTATTCTACCCTACAGACATTATACGCTCCTTTCTTGTGCTGTCTTGTATCTGGTGTTGACCCGAGGAGGATGGGTTCCCCTTTTGAGTCTTGGTTCCTCTTGAGGTTTCTTCCTTCCTAACTAAGAGACTTTTTCCTTGCCTCTGTTGCCCACGGCTTGCTCATTGGGGGCTCGAACACCAGATTCTTTGTAAAGATTCTTTGTAAAGCTGCTTTGTGACAGCATCTGTTGTAAAAAGCGCTATATAAATAAGTGTTGACTTGACATAGTGACACAGTAACAGAATTTTGCAAAAGTCAGAAACTACCCATCATTTATTTATTGTACAGCCAGTATTGTACATTATTAGGTACAGGTTATTCATTGTCTTCAGATTGTTTTAAGGTATATCATAAGGTAATCTACTTGCATGAGTAAAAAAAAAGTCAAGGAAAGTAACCATAATGTTTCCAAAGCTAGCCAATTAATTAATAAAATTAGACTCCTGGTAACTACAGAAGTACTGGTAGACCATCAAAAGGGACACTATCAGAGAAAAAGTAATTAAAGCTTTTATCTTGGAGAGAAGAAGGTAATCAAGCTCCCCTCTTGGTTCTAATTCATAGGTGTGGACTTTTTATATATGTGGGTCTGACAGAATGTGCAGCTCTCAAGACAAAAATCTGCATTACTAGACCAAAACTGAACATCTTGAAGTGTGAGGTAGGATTTCATATACTGATGAATATATGTATTTGTAACAGGGATTATTTGGATTGTAAAAAGCTGAAGATACAACCAATGTCTACCTTTGTAAGTGTTTATACGACGCATGGTCATTAACATCCATGCAGATTTCTTTAAAGACTAAAATAACTTCCTGCTTGAGATTGGTATTACTTTGTAATAAGTATTTTATATTCTCTAATAGGTAAGGCTGGGAATCACCAAATCTTTCATAAAACAATATTATCATGCTACTTAATTCACAATTTAATATCATTTTGGGAGATGCTAAGCATTGTGATAACATATATTGTGATATCATCTTAAAATTATGTTTCCAAAGCAAAACTTTGATCTGCTACAGTCACATATAAAATCCACTGCCCTTGACACCAATGCATCTCAAGTTAATGCAGGTCTTTCTGCTGTACTAAAAACAACTGGCTTTTTTGTTCTAGTACCAAAAGTTTAATTTGTATTTGCAATTTATAGAATAAAATATTGATACTTCGTGTCAGTGTATCGATGCCATATTGCCAGGCAAAGTATTTCAATAATGTGTTGTATTGATTTTTTTCCCCCACTCCTGGTAATAGCACTCCCATTTAACTGTGGTAATGATAATTAACAGAAACTGGGCTATTTGCATGGAGATGGGAATTCATGAAGCATGCAGACCACCTTTTCAGGCGCGAGCCAATCATGGATGATGCCTAACCGATGGTGCATATCCTTCATAAACACTTGCTCTTTTGGCTCAGCTCCTTACTTTTAATGAATTCAATTCTCTCAGTTAAATTAGCAGTGTTTTAGCATACTCCTTCACCACCTATATATTTACCCTATTCATTTTACCTCTTAGCTTTCCATAGTCATTCATTTCTGTGAAGTGCTTTATGAATTTGTTCTGGCATGAGAAACATATCTGTGTGTGAGAGCCAAGGGGAGAAAACAACACAGAAAAAAAAGAAAAGAGGCATACGAATCAATTCCGTGCTTAGTTAGCATGGTGAGCTATGCCAAGTTGTTACATTATTTATCACAACAGACATGGATCTAATATAGCTGCTGATTGAGCAACTCAGGCCTTATGCATCAGCCACTCAGTGCAATGTGGATGAAGTATGTCCATTATAGTATTAGTCATTGACTGCATCACTGAAGATGGCTCTTTTGCGTTCCTGGAAATATTTATGTTGAGGGCCAGATCAAATAAAATGATAGTAATAAAATAAAATCCTCATTACTGCATCAGAAATGTGTTTGCAAAGTTGTTTAGCAAAACCAAAACATTATATTTACTTGTGCTTTTTGGTTGAGCGTGCACTTAACTGAATATCAGAGGAGTGGATTCACTCTATTCAGTCTCTATTCAGTCTTTTAAGCAAGGGACTGTGAACGAGCAGCTTCTTTCCCATGGCAACATTCCACAATCTGTGAATGTTTAATATATGACGGCAGTCTGCGTGCTCTCTGGAGTGTAATGTTATTGCAGAAGCTGCTATGTGCTGCTCAATATTTGAATGGCTCAGCCCACTTGACCCTGTCCTGGCATGCACAGAGTTTGCTGGGAGGCTAAGCGTTATTATTTATAATCATTTACAAAGGCGGGAAATTCTGTATGTATGCTCTTATAAAGAGGAAGATGTGTTTGAGTGTGTTTCATGCTGAATTGCACATATTCCTATAAATATATTTTTCCTGGTAGGCTTTTTGTTCTAAGACAGCATTTAATAGACGCTTTCCATAATCAAGGGCTTATCCCTTCTGTTGCTTAATAAATCATTGTACTGGCTATATAACGGTCAGTATTTGGCTATATAGCAACCTTCACTGTCTGTGATGTGCTATTTAGCAAATATTTGCATCTTGACTTATTTGCATGTTGATAGAGAAAATGTACACACAAGGTCTATGAAGTGCTGGCAGTAGCAACCATTAGGTTGACTTTGGCAGGCTGGCGTTCAGCTCACTTGTTAGTTTGGATGTTAATGAGACCTAAATTAAGAAAGAACATTCTGGAAACCAAAAGAAAACCCACAAAACACTCGTTCTTTAAAATGTTAAGGATCTCTGTTTAATTAACTTTGATTTAGAGACAGTGAACTGCGAATGACAGGGGCTACATACCACCAGTGGTTAGCCAATTTAGTTAACTGATAGTTCATTTAGTTCACCATTTAACTGAGATATCTGAAGGCTAATTTTATTATTTTTAGCATTGTTTTATATACTCTCTGCTCACATGACATACATGTACATGCTGTACTGGACAGACTTTTGAGCCATGCTAACTTGTATTACATCTGAGTGCTAACAACAATCTCTTTGACCATTGGTCAGTGTTGTTGAGTGCACGATAACCCTTTTGAACTCTGTCTTCATGATGCGCTGGATTGCTTACTTTGCTTCCACCTTAATATGTCTATGTTTCTACTCACATTTAATCCTTACAATATCATATCAGGCCTTATCAAACTGTATTCTTCCATAAGACCACCATGATATGTCGGTTCAAATCAGTATTATGAAATGATATTGATTGGCAAGGTTTTACCGTGTACAGCTGGCTAACAAGCATGCTCCTATTTGCATTCTTTTACATGCTTAAATAAACATTCTCAAATACTAACACATTTAAGCATGCATAGCCCTCACTAATATCTTAAAAATCACACACATACATAGATATTAATATATCCCCCTGTGTCCACACATTCCTTTCCTGCCCTACCAATTTGCACAAGAGCAAACACACACACACACACAAAACATCCAGACTGGGCCCCTGTTGTGGTGCCGCTGGGCCTGTGTGTCACGTACCCTGCGGACACTCTCCGTTATTGGCTGAAACTCTCCCCTTGACATTTTCCTCGCTCTGATATTTGGACATTGCCAGCTGTCACATTAAAAGCAAGGCTGCTGAACACGCAGTTAGCAGCATATGCCTTGATTTTGGGAGCAACCTCGGAGCCCTTCACTCGTGCAAAAGAGCTCAAATGATCCATAATGTATAATTTTGTCACAGGATGGGGTAGCCTTTGGCACTCAGTGTATGCTCTGAGGCCTAAAATGGCATTTCAGAGATGTAAATAATGGATTGAAGAAGTGACAATATTCTATTCCTTCATTCTTGAATTTCCGAGTGCCTCTGTCTTCTGATCGGGTTCTTTTTAAAAACTGCTCAGGCTATATTTCAGCATGGTACCCACACATGAAGTTAAATGCAGAAATAATCTTGGAATTGTAAGTGCAAAAATGCTCAAAAAAAGAAATGAAAGGATTTAACGGCTAATATAATCCATGAAAAGATTAAATACAAAATAGTACATAAAGAAACTCTTTGAAGGTGCAGTGTGTAAGGCAGTAAACCATTTAGAGGATGTAGAAAGAAGAATCCTTGTTGAAATGTCCTACTATAGTGCTCTCTATATAAAGCTTCAGGCAGGACATTGTATTGTAGTATACAAGTGTAATTTGTCTTATTAAGAATACTACCATTATTAAAACTATACGGCTGAAGTTTATTCTTATAATACATCAGGTGCCAAAATGTAGCTGAAGGATCATTTAAGGTGGAACAAGAACATTTTAACTTTAAGCTGATAAATATCCTCATATGAAAATATTATCAGCACTTAAATAATAATTAGTAAGTTTTGATAGCCTAAATCGGGTTATCAGTAGTAACATTTAGCTGAATCTGTATTAAGTGAAAAACATAATAAAACATTTAAAACATACTGTATGCTAATTTACTCTGCTGTACTAATGATAGGACAACACCGGTTCTGGCTAACCCTTTTGTGTAATTTTTAAACCCATTTTGACAAACGTAGGTTTATACTAGCTATTATATTTATGTATTCACTTACACAACATTATTACTTTATAATTACATCATAGTATTAAACTATTATGGCTGGGGGATCTTTTGCTTGTATTCTCCAGCCTCTCTGCTAGAGGTTACAAACTAGTCATTTAAACTGACACACCAAGGTTTCAAAAAAAGGACACACTTTTTGGTGAATGACCTGGCCTTTGATTGATGAGTGGGCAAATGAATATTAAAATGTCACACAGATATATTTGTAAATACAATAACATAATAACATATTATAAATAAATAAAAATATGTTTTTGGTCAAAATAAGACAAATCACACTTACTACCAACCTTCCATTAAGTGCTTTGTACACTTTCCGAGGATAAAAATAAAATGGATTTTATTTCACAATGCTTTATGAAGTGAAAGAAGACAAATAAAAGCATCTGTCATTATTTACTCAACACTAAAATCTCTCTAGTTCTTTCAGAGTGTTGCTTGTGAACATATGCATTGATTCTTATAATCCTGCTGGAACCACAACCAGTCTTAAGGCTGCTTGCTATGCACCAAACTTGATGTTGCCACACATCATCTCAAAACAAACACACAGCCATATATTATACATATAGTATACAGAGTATATTATACATCCTTTGCTCCCCACAAAAACTGGCAAAAGGTGACAGGTTTCCATGGCGAGCTTGGAGAGATTCATCCCCTCAGCAGCTTGAATATTAGGAGGGCTTTTAAATACAGCTTGATTGAGACCTGTTAACAAATCTAGACAATTGGAAAGCGTCACCTGATCTGACGAATCTTGATTTTCGCTATATGCAGCTGGTAGGGTCAGAATTTAGCATCAAAAGCAAAGAACTAACCTGCCAGTTATCTAATGGTGTGGGGAAGGTTATATTGGCTTACATTAGGCCTCTAATGCCACCTTGGCATCGTTTTAATGCCACAGCCTATTTGAGCCTATATTGCTGCTGACAATGTACATTGCTTTATAGCCACAGTTTTCCGATCGTCCAATGACCAGTAAAGCACCTTGTAAAACAATAGTGTGCCTTGTCATCTTAAACAGGTTACATTAAAATGAATCTGGAAATGAGCTCAGTATACTTCAGTGGCTTCCCCAGTTTGCCAGATCAGAATCCAACAGAGCGCCTTTGGGATGTGGTAGAACAGGACATTCACAGCATAAATGAGCATCAGACAAATCTGCAATAATTACATGGTGCTGTCATGCCAACATAGGCCTGAATCTCTAAGGAATGTTTCCGTCACCTTGTTGAATCTGTGCCAAGGAGATTTCAGGCTGTTCTCTAAGCCAAGGTATTAGAATGGTGTTTCTAATGAAGAGGCAGATGAATGTATATGTAGTTTCTTAGAGCGAATATCATCCTTATTCAGACATGATCTGGATGGTCTGGCATGTTCTGTCTCTGGCTGACCATAGACCTTGGCGTACACTGAGCAAGGCCTCTGTGTGTGTGTGTTTGTGTGTCTGGAGTGGAACAGCTGTTTGGGCCATTGTAGGGTTCAGGGTCAGCAGCTTTGGGTGTCAACCTTTTGCACAGAGATAGACAGGGACAATATCTCTCTGTCAGGGGACTGGATCATGGCACATGACAGATAATCTCAGACTGTGTCCCTCTCCGTATGTATGCGTGTGTAAGAGTATGTGCGTGGTAGGCATGCAAACATACCATTGGTGAAAAATCAAAGCAGAATATGTTATGTACACTCTAAAAAGTGACATATCAAATAACAACACACCATTTTACTCGTTTAAGAATGTTGTTTTCACACCTTTTGTAGCTTTGTGTTGTTCTTAACTGAATTCATCAGACTGTTTAGGTAGATTTAGAATGTATTGTTTTCAACACATCTGTTATAGGAGTGCCCAGTAGGGGTTGTAGCGCATCACAATTTTTTCAAGTCAATGTGATGAAGCCCAAGTCATCATTAACGAATAGCTGATGACAGGAGAAGGAACTGCTTTACAGCAAGTCTCTTCTGTGATGAAGCGGAACTCCACCAGTCAGTAGAGCTTAATGTGACTTTTCCAATGAGCCTTCATTAATAGCCTTGAGGGAACCAGAGATATGAACCTCAGAATCCTGCAACTTTGCATCCAATTTAGGTACGCCCTAGGCGGTCTTGCCATAATGCTCAGCCACAGTGGAAGACCAGAGAACCAGAGGAATTTGAGCTCTGTAACTATGGGAAAGTAAGACTAGCTAAGACTAACTTTTCTGGATTATTGGGAAGTATGCCCCCTTTCTGACACATGACATCTGATAAGGTCTTTAGGGAATCGGAGGTAATAACTTTTAATATTTGATTTTGATAGACTGTAAATTAGCAGAGTAATGTTAGAATGAGTCCAAACTCGACAGGTCAGTAGAGCATGACATGTAATTTCCATCACATTGCTACACCTTAGGAAACCAGAGATATAGACCCTGAAATCACAATGTTATTAGTGTTATAATCATAAAATTGGCAACTAGACATCAGGCTTAAAGCACCATCACCGGGCAGTAAAGTTGACAGGTTGACTAGTCGAATAATCTGTGTGAACCCGAGTGTACTTTACTGTACAAAGTCAAACCCTGCCCTTTATTTATGAATTTAGACAACAATTTAGCAATTACACAATTAAGTTATTTGTTTATCTGTAGGAATTTCAGAGGAGAGAATCCACTTGCATAAGGAAGAAGAAAAATTATAAAATTATATGTGAAAAAACATGAGCTTCCGAAGTTGCGTCAACAAAAATTAACAACAGTTATAGGAACATGGGACACGTAACAACCATGCCAGACCTGATAGGCCACCTAAACTGTCAGCATCAGATCAACAGTGTTTTTGTCCGTCCCTCCACTGGGGGAAGACAATATCATTCTATGGGTCTGAAAGGACACAGCTTTAAAGAAAAAAATATGTGCAAATGAAATAAAGATGCCAGTGTTCCAAGAACAATAGTTTGGCTTTTGAATGTGATTACTTGGGTTGCGAGAAGCAGAAAATACAACCAACCTTTATGACTTTTATTAACACTGGAGGTGTGGAAATATATTCTTGCAGATATGTTGGAGATGCTAAAAACAAGTCTTCTGAAAAGAACGGAGGAAGTCATAATGGCAAAGCAGGGGCACACTAATTACCGAACTAAATTGATACCATGTGTAGACGTTGAGGCTTCTGTGTGGTTGTCTGTTAAATATTACAAAGTACAAAGTTGGGAGAAAACAAAGGTTTGTGACTGCAAATAAAATCGATGAATAGGGATCTGACCATTGCACAGTGCTGTAACATGTGCAGATCTGTGTTGTAAACTGGAAACAGTTCCTTAAATTATATAACTTATGAAAATGATTTTGTACCTCTTCATTTATTTTTCATAGAATGCATCGACTTGTTACATGTTTAATGCGGTGTACAGAAAGATTGCGGAGTGTTATAGTGGAATAGTGAGGACAGTCTGTGTATGGAACTGCACATACTTGGGCCTCCAGTTGTCAGTCCTATAATATAGACCAAGTGTTAAAAAGGCTTTGATGTGCACTCCTAATAGATTACACATGCAAGAAAGTTCAAAGCCAATGTCAGAACTTCAGAGGGTTGATGGATTCCTTTGTGGTTTCTCTTCTCTCTCTCCCCCCCCTACTTCTCTCCTTCTATCTCTCACTTTTCAACACCAGCCACCTTCCTTGGCAGTCTCCACATGATAATTTCCAGCTCCTCCCTTTCCTCCCCTCTCCATCTCTTTTTGAGGAGGCCCCATACAAGGTTGATCGATCGTGGAGAGGAAGAGGGAGATGGAGAAAAACCTCGGCTCCTCTGTCCCTCGCTAAATTAGGCCTTTCCGTCACTCACTCGGCGTTTCATCTCCTACCGATTAGGAGGGAAATAAGACGCACAATTTTCAGCGCACTTGCAGCCATTTGAAGTTTTCCTCCTACACAGCTTGGGTTCAATGCAAGAGGCTGTTGAAAATGTTCTCAGAAGCAAGTGAAAGAAGCTTTGAACCGCAAAAACTGTTTGGCGTTCCTCATTGCAACTGCTAAATCTTAAAAAGTCCAAGAGCTTAGGTACACCTGAAGCTGTTTCAAATCATTTAGAATCCTTTTAATGTGTTTTTCTGTCTTTTTGTAACTGAAAGGACACAAGGAATATTGCTTTAATCAAATAGTGGTTGTGATATAATCTTTATGCTTGTATATAGAGGGTGATGAAAGTGAGAATTTTAAAAGTAAAAGGAAGAATATGGGGGAAAGAGTGTTGGTTGGTGAGCTCACAAAAATCATTGTTGGCTGTCATGACAAAGCCTCAGGTCTCTAAAATGGTAATTTTATATTATAGAAAATGTGTTTAACGTTACATGTTAACTGTATTTCTATTGTTCTGTGTGAAAGCCCCCGTACTGAGGGCAGATATGTATACACAGGTTTGCTTTTCATGGCTCTCCTCTTAGATGGTTCCATTGCTCTATTGCAGCTATGCTCTGTCAGTCAGTTTCTGACATACTTCCCCATTGTTGTATGCAAACGTCTGGAACCTCTGGTCAAATTCCATTTTGTTCACACAGCAAACTTGCTGTTTTTGACAGAACTATTGTTATGACACATTTTACACATACATTGTTTTAAAATTACTCTAAAACATCCAGTTTGTTTCTTGTAGGTTTCTTGCAAGTCAGTGTAAACATTTATTAGGGGTCCAAGAACCCTATTGTAATGCATTTGTGCACCAGTATGCCCCAAATTTGACTACTTTTCTCCACTTATTTAGTTTTTTGGCTAATTTGCATAATATGAAAAAATATATTTTTGCAAACTAGTCTTAGGGTTTATTCACAAAAATTCGGGGAATAAATCTAAAAAATCTGTCAGACCATGAAACTCAATAGTGGTCAAACACATGTCCACTTTTGCAAACAGTGTGACTGCCATAAGCAAATGAACCATTCTTAAAAATAAGTACATAATATACAGTGGGGTGCGAAAGTTTGGGCAGCGTTGTTAATTTTCCTGATTTACCTTTATAAAGCATTGATTGTTTGGATTAAGTTACATATATCATATAGGGGACAAACACAGTGATATTTGAGAAGTGAAATGAAATTTATATGATTTACAGAAAGTGTGCAATAATTGGTTAAACAAAAGTAGGCAGGTGCATAAATTTGGGCCTGTACTGGCCACACAGCCCCACAGCATGATGGAGCTACCACCAAATTTTACTGTAGGTAGCAGGTTTTTTTCTTGGAGTGCTGTGTTCCTTTTCCTCCATGCATAACGGCCCTTGTTATGCCCAAATAACTCTATTTTAGTTTCATCAGTCCACAGCACCTTATTCCAAAATGAAGCTCTGTTTGTGATGTGTGATTCCTCTGCATCACTCTCCCATACAGCATCTCCTTGTGTAAAGTGCGCCGAATAGTTGAACGATGCACAGTGACTCCATCAGCAGCAAGATCATGTTGTAGGTCTTTGGTGCTGGTCTGTGGGTTGACTCTGACTGTTCTCAACATCCTTCGCTTCTGTTTATTCGAGATTTTTCTTGGTCTGCCACTTCGAGCCTTGACTTGAACTTTCAGTAAGTATTTGAAAGTCTTAACATTAGCCAATCATTATGAAAGTTGAATGATGCGTCTGTCTAAGTATTTTCTAACATCCAGTAAATAGTTATACAAGTTTCCCACTAGCCATTATGTATTGCATATTACATGTACGTATTATTGCTGATGGCCACAGGTTTCATGACATGCAGTACAGTAGTGCAAACAATTTGGTAATTTAAAGTTGATTTAAAAAACTGTACAGGTTGATCTGGATTTAACCTTTTTTAGAACCACAACCAGTCTTAAAGCTGTTAATCTGTCAATTAACAATTGTGGCAATGGTAATTCTAACCTAATTTGCTAAAAAATATACATTGACACTTCACAAATTCTGATGCTGTGTGTTTCTAAAAACTTGTTTTGACTTTGACTCTCTAAGACTACAGTCTATTATACAGAGGTCAAAAGGGCAATCTGAACAAAACTCAACATACAGCTTTGTCAGCATACAACCCTTCTCATTATTCATACAATACAGTGATGTTTTGACAAATTCTGACTCTCTTTCACTGAGATCCTGTACCATATATCTGTGTACAAAACTTTACCTGCGTGACCCGAGGGGATTACCAGTGCTACTCTGTTGACAGTAAGTTAAAATTAATATTAACTAAGTGCAAGCTAAGGTCAAAGTAGATGCATTGGAATAACTGGAGTCAGAAAATCACAGACAGACAGACAGACAGAGAAAGTGGAGGAGAGAGATTGAGAAAGCGAGAGAGAAAGCGAGAGCAAACATTTTCTCCAGGTGGACACATTCTTGGCCAGGCCGCCCCTGATTTAGAGGACCTTTGCGTATCACAGATTCAAAGCACCTGGTTGTGTTAAGGTAAGCAGATGCCCTAGAGGTGGAAAGCGCCTTATGAAGTTGGAGTAATGTGATTGTCTCTAATAGAGGAAAAGGCCACATCAAATTGAGCCACATCGAATATGAATTTATTCCACAGTTGGAAAAAAGGCTTAGATAAGAAGGTTAGGGAGATTGGCTGCTAAGATAAAGCAAAAAGAAAGGGAAGAAAAAAGATTTCTCCAGAGCATTGAGATGAATATAAACTATTTGTTATTAAAAGAATGGCGTAATTAAAGCACAGAAATATGCTCTAATCTTGTCGTTTTCCTTGCGCTTTCTGTTTTCCTTCATTAACTGCATTTTATGTTTGAAGTTTATGACTTATCCCTACAAACAAATGACTGCAGTGTACTCTACAGGGAATAGCTCACATTTTTAATCAGTTCTAACCTCAAGCTTTGACATGTAAATTTCATTGCACTGGATTTAATTTTGTATTTCCCCTATGCACTGTAAATATATGCATATTTCATATTCAAGTAAGTAATTGCCTTTCTCTCCAAAACCAAGTGTGACAAAATAAAATAGATGGAAATGTAAGGTAATATCAGTCAGTAACGTAAGGTATTGATGGGTTTTATCTTCCCCACAGCTCAGCACAGCTTATAAGGGACAGAGTCACTGGGCAGTGTAAAGGATTACATCGCAAGGTTGTTCTTAATTAATGCACGGTAAAGCAATAAAGTTATTAAACGCCGTCATGTTTTTCAAACTGTCCAAAGCCAAAGAACCAAGGTCTTGTAACTTTGCACAAAGAGCATAAAAAAGAGAAAGGTGATATTAATTATTTAATTTAAAGGCAAATGTATATAACATTACAGGTGGCAAGAGTAGTAACAATGTTGAGGTCTTGGGTTGGTCAATTCCCTTTTCAGCACATTTGCATTTTGTCTACATTTTGTGCTTTTCATTCGTTCAGATCAGCTTGAAAAAATGGTTAAGTGTGCTGCATGCATGCCTTTGGGAATTTTTTTTGCACTACCATCAGAATCATAATTATACAGTGTGACATGAAATCTGTATGTTACCTGTAAACTCTAAACTATAGATGTATTACAGTTTGTGAACAGGAAAGTAAAAAGGCTCCAAACACAGGATGTCTTAATAGCTTAAATCACCTTATTTAAAAAAAAAGAGGAAAACTATGAGGCTATTGTAAACTTGCTTTATTTTATTTTTTTTCCTCTATTATTTCTATGCATTTTTTTCACAAACTCTGGAACGAGAGTTCAGTAAACTAACATTGTATTCAGAGTGGTTTACTCTCTTCAGTTGACACCTTAAAGAAGATATTACAGCAGGGCTGAAGTCAGTTTCTCCTTTCAGCTTCTTGTTCATGTTTTTTCAATTCCACCTTAAATTTTACAGTGGTTAGATTCCTTGGCTTGCCAGAATGCAACTGCTGCGCCATATAAGGTAGAACAGAAAGATTTGTAGAAGAAGCTGGTGAATGTTTTTAATAGAAAAGCATTAAAATAATCATTAGGAAATGTATATATATCCTAAATTAGCTTTCATGGTGTGAATATAAATATTTTTTAGTCTGTACTGAATTACAATCAAACACATGATGTGAGGCTTAAAATGCTGACTTACTGTGCTATACTAAAGATATGTGCATGATCAGAAGGAGCTTTCAATGGGTAAGATAAATTGCAAAACACCAGAATGACAGCATATGAAAGAGGGCTAATGTCCTTCAAGCTACAAACTTCTCTGTTAGCTTATAATAGCTACATCTGGAATAAACTGGAGAAAAAACACTATTCTGAGATGTATGGCTGAGCAAATCCAATATATAATGATATTTGACACTTGGGTGTCGTTTTAGTGGGAACGCCCCCAGCATTTTAGAGCAGAAGATACTGCTTATTTCATCACAGTTTTGTAATACCTAGCTGTTTTTTATCATTCATATTTTGACTGGGTGCTTAATGCCACATATTCTGTGATATTACAAACTCAGGACATGTCAGATATTTACCACTGCTTTACACTTTAGACTTCAAAAGATTGTACTAGAGGCATTTGGGCAGGATTTTAGAGGCGGCTGTACACTTGTTAGCAGGAGATTTCACTGGAGTCCAGCACTAAAAGTTTAACAATTGTCCTGAGGCATATACTTCTGTTACAAGATCACGTCTGACCCCACAAGTCCTCACAGATGAAGACTGTAAACCACCAAGATTCTAAGCTTTCCATGCTCTTACAAAATCACAGAACACAGACAACTGACCTAACCATTTGACATCTTTCACCCCTTGGCGCTGCTTTGTTATGAACGCTGTTTCATAGTCTGCTTTCCTCAATACATCTGTACCTCAATAGCACCGAACGCTTTATAATTTCAAACCTTGGACGGATCAGCATGTGCTCAAATGAAATATAATGGTCTGGTTTATCTAATTTAGGAGATCATAGACGGTTATGGTGATTCATGCCAGAGATTTACATTGATAGTCTTCCAGATGGGTTAAATCCATAGAATAGAGGGTAAGATTGGAGAGAAAAATGAAAGGCAGAGGATCTGAAGCTGAATTAATATGCCCTTTTATGATTTGCATCGACCATGCAGTGAATTCATTTTAAGTGAACCATTACCATATCTGCGGTTAGGAAATGCTAATGAATTAATGTGTCCTGTTTCTCTTGATCTAATGTTAGATTTAACAAATGCTGGACAATTAGGTGGATGACAAATGGCTGAAATATGTAAGAACAGAAAATCTGGGGTAGGTGTCCCTGGTATTTCCGCTGAATACAGAATTTTACTTTACCCATTTGGCCTGATTTAATGCCTGCATCCTTTGACCCAGTGATACTAAGTTCATTTGCATGCAAAAATGATTTGCTTAATAACTTTTAGGGCATATAACTTACATTTGTTTTACCAGAGGTCAATTTATGATGCCTGCTTGGGTTTATCCCTTCAAATTCAACAGGCTGTTTTTATTATTGTTCTTTTAGGGCATTTTTAAATGACTTCTGTTCTGATATACTTTCCTGCCAATGTATGTGACTGTTTATATACCACATATCTTAGGGCTTGAACTCTGCTAAATGTTTAGCTACTTGCAAATTAAGGTCATTCCTCCTAATACAACTCTTGTGTTCTGACGAACTGGCTTTTAGTGATGTTGAAATCTGCCCAACATATCCCAATGACCTGGCATTCTTAGAATTGAATGTACAATATGAGTTTTAATTAAATATCATGTACCCATTTCTGGGTTTATAAAAGAATTAGGTTTCAACTTAGTTTAAAGGCAAGGAAAGCAACCTGGAGTAACTGGAAGCCCTGACTTTTTCATGAAAGGACAGTCAGCATGTACCAATCTGGCCTTTAATTTTC
This sequence comes from Prochilodus magdalenae, assembly GCA_024036415.1. NCBI lineage: Eukaryota > Metazoa > Chordata > Actinopteri > Characiformes > Prochilodontidae > Prochilodus > Prochilodus magdalenae. Next base: position 129,635 of record JAMWET010005769.1, on the reverse strand, counting down.
ATGCTCTCCTAAATGACACAAGGTGAGACTTAAGAAAAACCTGTGAAAGTTTAAAACATGCCAATGTTGGTGAATGCTGGAGTTTGTTTGCAGGTGTAATTTGGTGGAGTAAAAGTTTTATCTTTATAAATAGTTTGTGTTTGAAATTGTATTGAATACACTCCACATTTTGCAACATGCAAACATGGCTGTGAATACCACTGGGGTCAGTCGTTTCATGTGTATCTTTATCGCTAATACTGACTCGAAGGTACACCTTTTTAAGAGAAAGCGAATTAAAACTGCAGCAAAGAGAGCTTTTTATCTTTTCCAATAAAGAGTAGTACTAAGTTTACTTCTTAAAATGCCTTAAATAAAGTAAATGTATACCTGTCAAATTTAATTTAAATTTCTTTCTGGACAGCTGAGAATGGACAGCTTAGTAATACTCTTTTTAAAATGTAAACAGAGAAAATTGTTATCCTTTCTTTACTACCATTTAGTCAGTTGTGTCCTCCTAATGTAATTTGTGATTGTGATGAAGATCATGAAAAACATTCACATCTAAAAGTTTGAAATCTGACAGTATCCACAGCCATGGTTTATTGTTGCCAAATTGTAATGAAGTGGAAGTGGATTCATTACGAGTTCAAACACAAACAGTTTTCTTTTATTTCTCTCCTTAGGTATAGTATTGAAAGTAGTCAGAGTAAGTCAGTCATTCAGCAACATTGGCACATTTTAAAAACCTTTCACAGGAAGCATTTTGTATCTATACTTTGGATACTATGTCATCAGCAGGGATGAGTGATATATTGAATCATGCATGTTTTGAAGTGGATTATTAGGAATGTTTTCTTTTCTCTTTTGTGGTATTCTTTATTGTTAGATTTGTTTATATGTAGATAGATTGAACTTTTATTGAATTGTTTGTCTTGGTCTATATTGATAGTTTGTTGAATTATGTGAAAGTCATGTGACACTAAGCATTTATGGCTGCACCTGTAATTCTGAATAGCATTGAAGATGGCATGAGCAGAAACATGTCTGTCGTAAAATAAAGATTCAAGCAGTTATAGTCTCCAGCTTGCCTAATTGTGCTTTTTTAAATTTAAGTTTGTCATTTAAAATCATTCCAGGCTGAGACAGTTACAGTTAATGTGAATTGGCATGGCTGCTGTAAACTGCTGTACATGTACCAACTGTTTGGTGCACCAAACAGGCAGACATATGGAATTGTGTTGGTTTTTGTGATATTGTGAAAATCGTAATGCACAAAATTACTGTTATTGCAGCATAATGTCTATGAACTGGGGAGTGAGTAGAAATTTTAAGGTACAGTTGTACATTTGTCCCTGTAGTGTTCAGTTTGCCATCATCCCAACTTGGGAGAATGAAGAAATAGCACTACCCCAATAGCTTATTCTTATCTCTTGTTAATCACTGACAATCCTGTAATTCATTTAAGGGCAGGTAGCTAATGAAGGGCTCAGTAAATGTAATAACGGCTGAGGGTTGCAGTTCGTCCAGCTATGTCCAGTGGTTTCCTAGTTTTTAATGATAGTAGTGGACACCACAACATTCTGGTGATTTTCATAAGAATATTTACAGGTTGTCATCTTACATAGTGATCCTTTAACGGCCATGTAGTTTCTTTAAAAAAATGAAATGTCTTTCCATTATATGACCTTTTAATTTTTTACTTTCTATCCAAAAAAATTGCATTTTTACATCCTTTAAAACTAACTGTTGAGTTTAGGACTACAAAGTGAAGGAAAACTAAGTTTTAACTTGTTGAACTGATGCTGCAACAGTCCTCTAATGACCTCTGCATTCCAGTCCACAAGGGACAGTTTGCCTACATGGTCCCTAATGCACTAAAAGCGCTAGCCCACCTGCAAAATAATGCCATCAGTACACAGTACAGGGGACCAATACTGTAGCGATTTGTAGTCCCCAGTTCACTGTTGCTCTTTTCAAACACAGCCTATCGATCTCCCCATTTGACGGAGTCTCAGCATCTCTCTGTGGAGTCTGACTTCAAATCCAGTGCACCTCTTCTTCATTCCAGCCCTTCTACATTTTTTTTTCAGATGTCTTTTGCTCTCCCTCTTTCTGTCCCTTTCTTCCTTTCTGTCTCTCTCTTTTTTTCTCTTTTCTGTCAGTTCTGGCCTTAATCCCTCTCTTTAGCAAGTTAATAGCAGGTTAAATTGCTTAAAGCGCTTATCACAGTGTTACATGCTTCTGACTGAAAATCAACGCTTTTAGGCCTTAATCACTTTTTTTCCTTTTTAATGAAAGTCTGATGATAAAATGTTTGTGGGTAACCCATCAAATTTTATACTTGTCCATATCCATAGATTTATTATTCCTAACTGTACTGAGGGTTTACAATATGAGAGCTGTAGGTGATACTTGGCACATTTTAAAGAAAAGAAAAACAAATTTCAGCCATACTTTGGCTTTTCTGTGTTCATTAGCATTCATTAATACTAAACTGCTTTAAAATTTAAAAATTTCCATAAAACAGAGCTTATCAATAGCTTTGATGAAATACTTATGTGTATATATATATATATAATAATTTATTATTTTCCCAAAAATATTACGTATGTGACAACCTCTCAAAACATCATTGGTTTGCTATTAAATTACAAGAAGTTAGGATCTACTTCATCTGCTTTGTAAATCTTCAGGCAGTTCAGGAGTAAATTCTGTATTTCCCAAAACTGAAGTACAATGGGAGTATAGCAGTGCGTTGTGATATAATATGAATGTGGGACAAAGCATTGTGATATCATAATACAAATGTGGGACAATGCATTGTGGAGTATCATGAAGAACAGACATTCTGTTAGTTAGTCATCAAATGAGACAACATTGTTTGAACATCAGGGTTTGCAAATGATGAGCACCAATTAACAAATCACTCCAGCTCTCTAAATCTAGTGTCACTACTATGTAACGACATGATTAAAGTAATCATTTTTCTCATTCCAAGAAGAAGAAAGATTTGAGAATTAAACTGAGTTGTTACAAGCCATCCTTGTAAATGTTAAAGACTTTTCTCTCCTGTAGCGCATTAGGATCTAACACAAGAGTGGTTGCAATGCTTGCATATCCATGTTAATATAGAAGCTTGCTGCTTACTGTCTAAAAGAGGTGCCATACCACCTTTACCTCTGTTGAGCTTATGATTGATCTAATTCGTAAACAAATCAGCAATGAAATGTGATTCATGAATGAGAATTATTCCTATTCATATGTTTGTGTGCTGAAAATGATAGTTTATCACTCAAGTAAAACTAGAAAATTCAAGTAGATCATTGGCTTGATAAGTTTATTGCTAGGCCATTAATATTAGTCCCAGGTAGTTGTTATGGTATTCCTCTATCCAGCATACAGACAACTCCTCAAGCAAGCCCCCCCAGTAAGTAAAACCATCAAAGTGTGGACTGAAGAAACTGATCTGGTGCTTCAGGACTGCTTTGACACTACAGATTGGGAGGTGTTCAGAACTGCTGCTGTAGGAGAGGACTGTACTGTTGACTTAGAGGACTATGCCTCTGGAGTAACCAGCTACATCAGCACCTGCATAGAAACCATTGTTCCAACAAAGCGCTGCAGAACCTATCCCAACCAGAAACCCTGGATAAACTGTGATGTTCGGTCCATGCTACGTGCTCGCTCCACTGCTTTTCTCTCAGGCAACGCTGAAGACTACAAAAGGGCCAGATACGACCTGCGTAGATCTATCAGACAGGCCAAGAGACAGTACAGGGTGAAGCTGGAGGGATGCTACACCTCTGCGGACTCCAGGCGCATGTGGCAAGGACTGAGACACATCACAGACTATCAACAGAGAAGCAGAGAGGTCACTACCAGCCACACTACACTACCAGACCAGCTAAATGAGTTCTATGCACGATTTGAGGCCCTCAACCCCGACAGACAGAGAGGGGTTATGGCCGAGGGGAGCACGCAGAACTCATCGCTCACTGTGACATCGGTGGAGGTGTGCAAGGCTCTGAGGAGAATAAACCCACGGAAGGCCGCCGGCCCAGACAACATCCCCGGGCGGGCACTCAAGGTTTGCTCTTCAGAGCTGGCTGGCGTGTTTGTGGACATATTCAACCTGTCCCTTGCACAATCTTCTGTGCCATCTTGCTTCAAGACCACCACCATCGTCCCCCTCCCTAAGAAAAGTGTCGTGACCTGCCTGAATGACTATCGCCCTGTTGCACTCACCCCAATTGTGATGAAGTGCTTCGAGAGGATAGTCATGAGTCACATCCAGGAGACCATTCCTGACAATCTAGATCCGCTACAGTTTGCGTACCGTCAGAAACCGTTCCACTGACGACGCAGTCAACACTGCCATTCACACAGCCCTCACACACCTGGAGGGCAAGGACACATATGTGAGAATGCTGTTTATCGACTACAGATCAGCATTCAACACGGTCATTCCCACCAAACTGGCAGGAAAGCTCCTCACCCTCGGACTGACACCCACCCTCTGCAACTGGGTGCTGAACTTCCTGACGGACAGACCCCAGTCAGTCAGAATTGGCAGCCGCACATCCAGCACAAGAACTGTTAGCACTGGGACCCCCCAGGGCTGTGTGCTGAGCCCCCTCCTGTACACACTCTTCACGTATGACTGCGTGGCCTCCCAGAGCAACACCAGTATCATCAAGTTTGCTGATGATACTACAGTCATCGGACTGATCACTGGTGGGGATGAGACAGCGTACAGGAGGGAGGTGGCTGAGCTGGTGGACTGGTGTGACTACAACAATCTTTCCTTGAATACAGACAAGACCAAGGAAATGATTGTTGATCCAAGGAGGAGGAGGCGGGAGCTACACACACCCCTGTTCATAGGTGGGACAGAGGTGGAGAGGGTGAAAACCTTCAAATTCCTCGGCGTTCACATCAGCGAGGATCTAACCTGGTCACACAACACGCACTACATTGTCCGGAAGTCCCAGCAGCGGTTGTACTTTCTGAGAAGGCTGAGGAAATTTGGCATGTCAGCCCAAATTCTCAGCAACTTCTACAGAAGTACAATCGAGAGCGTCCTTACCAGCTCCATCACAGTCTGGTACGGAAACTGCACCGCTCAGGATAGGAAGGCTCTCCAGCGAGTGATCAAGACTGCACAGTTAATTTCCGGAGCAGCCTTCCCCTCACTGCAGGACATCTACAGGACCAGGGTCATCAGGAGGACCCACAGCATCATCAGGGACAGTACACACCCCCAACACAGCCTCTTCACGCTCCTACCGTCGGGCCGACGCTACAGGAGTGTGAAGTCCAGAACAGCCAGGCTGACAGACAGTTTTTATCCACAGGCCATCAGGCTTGTGAACACCTCCTCCCCCCCTTCCGCTCTGAAACTGGCTGAACTCTGAATCTGACGTGTACTCATTAATATGAGCCCAATACACATTCTGCTGCTACTGTTATACTTTATACCATACTGTTTACTTCTGTACTTGCACAGCGCACTTTACACATGCATATGCACCGTACTTGCATCCATACAGTACTGTACTCTCCCTTCCTTTACTTAGTGTTTTTCTTTACTTAGTGTACATATATATATATATTATTTTTCTCTCTCCTTTTATATTGATATTTATTTTTTAAAACTGTCGGGAATGGAGGAACTGCAAAGTAAGAATTTCATTGTACAATGTAACTGCTTGTTATGCTGTGCATATGACAATAAAACTCTTGAATCTTGAATCTTGAATGGTATTGCTAGGCAATTGCTATGGAATCTTGGAGGTTGCTAAGGTGTTGCTAGATCATGCTAGGGTGTCTCATGTTGTTGCTAAGATGTTGCTAGGTCACTGCTTTGTCATGCTCTATGGTTTCCCAGGTGCTTGCTAAGATGAATTAATGAAGTTAATTAATGAAGTTAGATTTATCTATCTATGGGCCAGTATGCCCAAAGCAGCAATTGGCAGAGGAGCCTTTGTGGACTAATGGACAGGACACAGCCTTTGAAGGATTGATGATAATGATAGCTAATGATAGCTATGACACAATCATAATTCCTAACCCTGCTAAGCAGTGAGGCTGACTTTTGAGCTGTTTGAACACTGAGCAAAAGTTGAAAAAGGCAGTTATTAAATTAAAAGAGAGAATATCACTGTATGCATTAGTTATTGTCTTTCCCTGTCTGCTAGTTCTCCGAAGCTGTGCAAGAGGTTCAAGCTCAAATTTAACTTCAGGTAGTAACCCTAGTCTACTTTATGAGAACTCCATTTTGAGTTTAGATGTAACTTTACTTCACATACTTAAATGAATATGACTGAAACTACAATGATAACAACTTTACAAATCAATGCTAAATAGCTAAAATATAGCTGGTCACCTATGTAATCACAGGATTCTAATTCATACAATCCTCTACAGCTATTTACTGCATGCGGTAAACTGGTCAAAGTTTTAAGAATAATTTGGGCTGCGTATATTAATAAAGAAATTGTCTCACACTACCACCAAGGCTCTGCTTCTTTATAATAGCAGACTCATGAACTGGGAGGGATACATCGGTGCATCCTATCGGTTCAGCCGAAAGAAGAACACAAGGCACCATTCAAAAGTCTCATTTCCACAAATAAGATGCACTTTGTATGTAATGTACATGAGGGCCTGTGTAAGTGTCCCTTGTGATGTTTAAGTTCTTAATTCTTCATTCATTTTGTTGCGCCAAAAAGAACAAGTGCACTTTTCCTATACATGCTCTACTGGCATTGTCAAGAATTCCTGGAATTTTTAGCTTAGTTAGAGCATGTGCTATGCAATTTAAAGTAATTGTGAAAAACTGCCCTGAAGTCACGGTATTCTAGAGGAAAAGCAGACTGAAAGACAGAAATAGCTGCTTTTTTTGACCGCAGGGTTAGGGGTTAATATTTCACATTATATGTAATGATATGTGGTAGTCCTCTACCTGTGGTCTAATAGGCACCACGTATGCTTTCCTTTGGGTAAGGGAGGTGTGTGCAGCTGTCAAGTGACCGTCTGCTTTTCTGAATGACCCTGCTGGCAGAACGAATGAGATCGAGCGAGGTGTGATCACACTCGTCCTGTGAGAGGAATGGCATTGAGAGATGAGACGATAGGCCATGGCCTTTCCTTTATCTTTTCATCCACGTGTAAAATTGTCAAGTTACTGGTAAAAGGGCTTGAGCGTCACTCTTTATTGACGCTGCTGCATTTGTGTTTCGTTTGAGCAAATGCTCACCATTCTTTGCTTTCCTTGTCCCCAGTTGACCTACAGCACATGTCAATTTTATTTCTGTTGGCCGCCTTCTTCTGCTGTACGAAGTCATAATGTTAATGAAATAACTGAAACCTTTCTTTGCAGCTACTTTCAAAGTGTTGCATCCCCCAAAAATTTACTTTTACAAAAAAAGAAAAAAACTAAAAAAGAAAAGTAGAGTAAGTCATATAATCTAAGAAATCCTGACGGTTTCTGGAGGCTGGCATGCTGTTTATAAAGGCACTGTTTCTTTCTCACAGTGGTTGAACTCCAGCACTGCTTTGTGTGAATGTATTTGGCATTCAGTCCCGGGCAAATCCCTGCTGTCACAGCCTCCATGCGCTTTCTTCGCTGTTAGCTAAGCCGAGGAGCCAAACTGAGAAATTAGTCCCTCAGTAGTCTCGGTATCAACCTCTTCACAAACACCACAATGGTGTGATGGACTAAGTCTGGGAACAGGGGCTGTTTATATTTGCTGAAGTTTGAAAGAATTGTTCAGCAGTGTAGGTCACCCTGTTTGTTAGTTGACTCAGAAAAAGAGATGGTCTAGACGCTGTTCATAGGCTATCATTCACAAGAAAAGCTTTTGGGTGCAAAATCTCATCATAACCTTGGAATTTGTACTGGTCATTGTACACCTATACAGAGTTTCGTACTATTTCACAATAGTGAATAGTGAATGTTAACATAATCTCATAGCTAACATGCAGGAGATACTATAAGATGGTTTCTTAGACTCAGATTAAGCCTATGCCTTGACCAAAATTGGTCTTTAATGGCAACACTTCTGATTGAAGTACATTTTAAAACAGGACTTTATGCCTTCTAAACTGGTCCAGAGCCTAAATGCAACATGTCCAATGTCAAATGTAGATAAGACATGTATAAGCCTCCCCAGCACTGGGATGTGGAGCAGTGGAACTGCATTCTCTGGGGAAAAATTGGGACGCCTTAGGGAGTGCCATTGTGATCTAGGTCTAATATTCAACATCAGTAGGCGACTGTACTAATGCTGGGGCTGAAGGCTTATTAGTGGTATCAAGTAGCAAGCCGTGATGTCATAACAAGATAGTAACGTCTGGATTAAGGCAATGTCCACAGCTAACATCCCCTCTAAAATTCACAAGTAAACTCATCTAGCTCCACAATGATGGCCAATCCCAGAAGGATAATGCACTGTGCCATTGGGCCAAAGTGCATCAGAATTAGTTCAGATGGCATTCTGGAGAGTTTAGACTAATAGTGTGGACTGCACGTTCATCTGACATAAGCCCAACTAAGCACTCCACTCTCATGCCTTGGTTAAACTTCACCTTTCATGTCACCTTGTCATGAACACACTGTATTTAACATAATTCACAAAATAACACTTCACAACTTATGTCCATACAGGTATGGACGTTCACAAGTCATCCTCTAAGGTAGTGCCACTTCATAATCAATTTAATCAATTTCATCACATGACTATGTCAAGTCTACATTCTCACAAAGATATCTGCAAAACATTTCTCATGATTTTGCCAAGATTTATTTACCAGATCACACCTGATTTGGGAGGGTTTGAACATGGGTTCCTGTTTTGTGATATTGTCAAAAGTACCAAAAGCTCTACACAAATGAAATTTGACTTTCAAATCATCTGGCATGCCTGAATATTTCCAGTGATCCTGAGTGAGTGCTGTAAATTGATGGAGCTGTTTAGGAAATGAGCTTTAAGTTATTTAGAAGTAAGCTTTGCAGCAACTCATTGACTACTCTACTGTAAAGACATCTTCAATACATTTCCGCCTATAGGCAATGAACTAAAACACAGTATCTGAGCAGCTGGCTGTCATGAAAGCAAATAATTCAGGCTAGATTTCACACACTTACCTTCATGGTCATGATACATGATTTTGTTATCTGCACTACTTACTGTATGGCTTGGTATTTTTCTGGTGCAGTTTAGCTGCAGGCGGCGTATAGGATACATGCGTGTGTTGAGGAGGGCAAAAGCAAATACATTTCCACTGGAATTAATCACGTATGGAGGGTAATGCACCACATATTTGCTAACCTCATCTCACAGGATAAATGTCCCCTGGCAACAATTTTGCAGAAGTGGGATTATGTGCTTCCAGGGATGTTCTTGCAGCATTTGTTTCATCTAGCAAGTGGAAGAATAGTTTTCAGAAACGTCCTAAGGGAAGAAATGCCCACTTGGTGTTACTAAATGAATGCTTATTTTCTTGCTAATTGGTTTATTTATTTTGAGTCTCAACAAATTAAACCTGGAAAGCTTTAGCGAATGCATTTTAAAGGTCATACTTTTGCTGTTAATTGTATCATAAATCAACAAAGTGCTTCAGTCACAATAGATATCTATGGCTTCTTTTGTCATTTGTAGTGGTGGTTGACCTTTTTCTGGCATGTAAAATTGTCCTAAAACTAGTCAATATATATATAAATATTTCTCCTATTGTGACTGTTTTTATTATTCAACCTATAGGTTACTTCTTTAAGGAAATCCTACATTTAAATGTCAGATTGCTGCCAAACTCGGCATGCAGTTATGTCTCGGGTAGATATGTAAATTATTAGAGGTGTGGTCTGGTTACATTAGGGGACACACACATGGCAAACAGGCTCCGAATGGCCCAGAGAGACCACCAGTAGAGAGAATCATTTGATCTGTCGACAAGCACAAGTAGCTTCCACAGTTTCCTTGCCCACCATCCAGACACAGGTGGCACCTTCATTACCCATACCATCTCTCCCTAGACCTTTTCCAGGCACCTAGCAAAAGGGAATTTGGTGTCACAGGGTTCATTTCATGTTCTGCCATTGACAGTTAGCCATATTGACGTCGCCTTTGTTTGCAGTGGTGTCCTGAGCGAGAAACCTGGACTCTTTGGAATCCAACTGTTAGCGTATGGAGCTTTTATGGTAAACACTTCAATCCTGCCTTTGCTGTGGAATAACACACAGCTTGGTGTGATGATCTGAGTAGCCATCGCATACAACAGTCGGTGATACCAGGGACACTAACGACTCAGCGATATGTGCAGGGGATCCTCCGGCCACTTGTGTTGCCTCTCATAGCAAGGCTTCCACCTGGCATTTCACAGCAGGATAATGCTCGTCCACACACGGTAAATGTTTCCCAGGAATGTCTGTGCCAGATTGCAACACTTCCTTGGCCTGCCTGGTTGCCAGATTTATTGCCAATCAAGTACTTATGGGACCAGCTGGGATTCGGCAACCCATAAGTGTGCAGGATCTACAGGCCCATCTGAAACATCTGTGGGCAAACGTGCTGCAGGATGCCATATGGATCCTGTATACCTCCATGCCCAACAGTATCTCATCTTGTATGCAAGCTAAAGGTGGCCCAACAGGGTTCCTAGAGCCTACTTTCAGGTGTACAGTTTTCCCCAATAAACGTATCCTTTTCCTCAAGCAATTGTAATCACTTAAATATATCATCACTCCATTCATCCACAGAAGGTTTCATTCCATTCCAGCAACTCCTTCTTGGTGTGTCATTTTAGTCAGTGAGTGTATATAGTGAAGTTATTTTATTAGCAGACCGCTATGCATATTTCAGGCATTGTTTCTTATTGACAAATAAAACTAATTAACAAATATTACACAGTATTTACACGACTCCTGTTTGATTTCAATTTTTAAACTGTTGCACAAAAAGGTTTTACGTAATAATTAACAAGTAGCTATAATTATTTAATCTAATTAGTGTGTTATTGTTATAGCTCTAAAAGCCAGTCAAAAGCTATTACACAAAATAGTTGTAGACACATTGCTAGTGGTATAGGACAAAATTCCTGGGCCCACCCGAGCGAGGCTAGAGCCTCTTTGGTGGAGGGGTGTACGAGCATGTGTGTGGCATGGGATAAGCTAAAATATCACTCACGCATCTGTAGTAATGTGAGTAAATGGCAAGTAGCACTAATGCAAGGAAGTCTCTGCACTCTGCATACATGGCTGCTAGATCCTTTTCTAAAATCTTATTAGCTGAGTCACATTCAAAGCAGCTGGAAAAGCACTTAGTACACTCAGAAGTCTTACTTTTTGTACTTGACTTCTTTCTAGGCTCTATAAGTGTTTTTTGTGCAACGCAGGAAAAGAAGTATCTGTATGGCGATTGCAGTGACCGCTGTTGTTAGAGTTTGGAGCTGCTTATTGTTGGCAACTGATATTAAAGCTGATTAATTCCACAGCTAGAATTGGCATTTTGCTTTTTTTTGCCAGACAGATGCAATTAAATTTGAATATGTATTGAGTATGTATCTTTAGAGGGACCCCCACCCCCCACAGTGCATGCCCCAGGCTAGTGTCTGTTACCTACAAATAAGGTTTTGGTCTAATTTTCCACTGATATCCTCTAATTAGAATTTTCAGTTGTTGTTTTCCACTGAGATGCATGCACACAAGCCCAGCTTTCAAACCTGATATTTACAGCCATTCAATAAAACACTTTTCCTGACTGTTTAGGTTTACATACATTTAGCTTACTTACTTGAGGGGAAAAATGGCACATTATGAGGACTTCCCAGTGGCCCGATGGAGAGCCAAAAATGAGAGACTGAAGCGTTTGGTGCAGAAGCAAGGCAGTCCAGAGCAGATGGAAATTGGTAGTCACGGTGCAGCAAATGTGCTCCTACTCCCCCTGAAATCAAATGTGTTGCCACGATTGGCAGTTCACAGCGCCACTTCTTCAGGAACTAAGCTGTTCTAGATATGAGACAGCGACTGTCCTGTGCTTCACCAACAATGACGATTTTCAGTCCCATATCAGTGATAGTCTTGGACAGTAAGAGAATAAAAGAGACCAGAGAAACAGTGTGGTCAGACACAACTTAGTAAGGGAACTTGTTTTCAAGTGATTAATGAAAACTAAGAGAAAAGAAATGCACTTCTGTACTTCCTCCATTTATTTTTGCAAAAGGGCACAGCACCACATTTTCAGAACTGCTAGCGATATGTCATATTATTTTGGTATAGGCGGTGAAAATGTTTCATTAAAATGATGAATTCAATTCTTAATCATTATGTCTTAGTCATTCCACTTCACTGTGAAGTTATGACAAAATGCAAAGGACATTAACAATATGAATTCAGCATTAAAATTGCTGTGTTGTAAAGTACATTGTGGCTAAAATAAAGGGCCTGTATTATAATCTTAATTTCACTGTCCAGTTTGAAATAATTTAAAAAAAATGTTTTTAACCGTGGTCCATTTCAGTGTGAGCAGAGCAGCCAATCAGAAGAGAGCTAATGTACATATATCAGTCTTAAAGGTGAATTTGATAGATGTTTCAAATGACTATAAAATGAACTGTCTAAGATGTAAACAAAGTCATGCAGTTTTTTAAAGTGAATTGGTTCATTGTTGAGTAACTTACAGAGTCTGAATTGTTCACAATAAATATAATAGAAATACAGGATATGAGCCCTTTAATTATATAATATCATATACATTAATTTACCAAACCCTGTTCCATTTTTTTATTATAGTTCTGATAAAATCAGGTAAAAACAAATTCACATTTGCATTCTATACCATAGGCTGGTGTTCACAATGACGTCTGGGATCTGTCTGACATGATTAAACAGTCCCCAATAACAACTCTCCACCCTTGTATTGTCACTTCTCGGATGTCTAGGGTACAATGAAGTAGCCAAATGAACCAGAGATGGACTTTTTTTTCCCAAATTGCGTTTCTTTCCTGTGCTCGTTTATTTCGTATTATATTCCTGCAGGATTAGCAGGATCATTAGCTGGATTTTTGTCAGTGTGGCTGGATTCTGTCGCAGCCATCTGGTGTGCTCATTTACTGAGTGGATTAATTTGATGGTGGTGAAACCCCGAATACTGAACTGATGCCTACTAATCTGGGGTAGATTTATCCGTTTAACCCCCTCCATCCTCTTCTTTTCCCCTGTCGATCATTTGTTCTTGCCTGATGGGATTGTCATAACATGCAGTTTTAGAATGGATGGTGCCAGCAATGCTGAATTTCTTAGGATGTTGTTCCCTAGCCTGCTCAGTTCTACAGGTTTGAGGAGCAATAGAGCGTTGCTGCATGTTGCCATCCTGTTGTATTCTATATGCCACGAAACAGACAATCAAAGGTCGCGGTGTAGAATACACCATAAGGCAATAGTTTTTGTTTTTTGACAACTTTGGTATTGCCTTGGAATCAAGATATCAAATTCCCCTCTGGTTTTCTTCGAAAAGCGCTTGCATCCACATCAGAAAGGCGACGGTATTGAGCGGGAGAAAGCCACCAAACAAACAGTTCAGCCTTGTTTCTCCAGGGAAGTCAAATGCCTGGAATCACAGTCAATTTGGGATGGCTCAGTAAAAAGCCTGGCCTCCATCTGCTCCCTTGTATCCTGGTAACAAGCCCCGAACCTGAGCAAAAATAGCTTTGTCATTCAGGTAAATGAAACAATAAATTCACTGTAGGTGAGAAGGCCTGGCCATGCAGAAACAGACAGCAGGTCTGCCACAAAGAAAAAATTCTATTTTCACCAGTTTTATTGAAAGAGTGCTTTGCTGTTTTCTTTCTTTCTTCCTTTCTTTCTTTTTTTCTTTCTTTTTCCTTTCTTTTTATTTTTTCTTCCGGCTCTCCCTCCGTTCATCAGTAATCGCCTTATCATAATCTTATTCCCATGCCTGGGATACCGCTTGCAAACTCAGTGGATAGAAATCAAATGAAAAAGACAGGAGCGTTAGAAAACCAAGGGACCAAACCACCAAAGGATATTCGGAAAAGGAATCAATAAAACAAATAATACGGCATTTGTGTGAGCCTACATAAAGCTTCCTAGAGAAAAGCAATAAGGCTTCATGCACGTTGTATAACTAAAGCGAGGGCTTTGCATATATAACGTATCTTGCGGCGCATCTTGCCAGGCATGTGCGCATTAGCAGGCATGCTAATTAAAAGAGGCATCGATCCGTAACTGTGCACGAGCCTTCCTTTTTTCCTAATGTCCATTTTCCCATATCCTGCAGGATGCATCTCTCCCTGAACGCTGCCCACTGTGATCAGTCAAATGCAGGCAGAGAAAAGAGAGAGAGCTATCTACAGGGCAGAAAAAAGGAAATAGAGAGGGAGCGCACCACTTTACCTCTCCCTAGTTATTGCAGAGTGAAAATGGAGACCATTAATGCAGGGCAATGGAATGGCTGTGTGTGAGTTATTAGAATGGGCTGACTAATAGCATGTACCATGCTGCTCTTTCTCATGTGATTGAAGGAGAGATTTTTTTTCCCCTTTTTTTTCTCTGACTAAATGGAGGAAAACGCAAGAACATTTAATTAGAGGGCCTCTTCAAATTTGGGCCTTTTTTCATCTCTTGAATAATGCAACATTATCTCTTTTTTTGGACCATTTATACACGCTACATTTAAAATACCGGTTTTCTTAGAACAGCTTGACCTAAGCTACAAAATGAAAAATGAACTTTCTCTACCACCCGCATACATATAATCTTCTTTAAATGCTAACTTAATGCAGGGAAACGCTACTGCCCTCTTTCCCATTCGATAATAATAAATTTATCCAAATTAGAAATGTAAAGAAAGCATGAAGACTTCATTGTGAATGAACCAATGGCAATGCTGATAAATGACTAATTACTTATTATTACATTAATGTATATTTAAGGAGCATTTTTTTAGGTACTTCAAGCAAATATGCCACCAGAAAGTTGTGATGGCCATCCCTGTCCCAGGTAATGCACACTCCCTCCTCCTCACTGTTAAGATTCCTTACCAGTCTAGAGGAAACGTTGTGTGGCCAGCATCAAACTTTACCTTTTTTAACCAAGTGCTGTCTCTAGTGATAGAAAGCAATGAGACTGTTGATTAGTGATTTGAGTTTTTTATACTTGAGGGGACAGTGGTGGTCATGATAATCCCCTGCCAAGGGTTTCAGCCATGATTACCTCTACTGATCTTTTCACTGGTTACCTTTTCCTAAATCCTCTAACTGGGAGCAGCAGCTTCAACAAGCTTCGACAAAAGGTTAGAATGCTGTCGGGGCAGTGCTACTTTTTATCCTATCATGGTGGACTAGTGGCAAACTCCACAAAGACTCACTATCGCCTCTAAAAAGTGGTATTTAGTGACAGGATAGGCCATGCCTAACTGGTTAGCATGCTAGTTTCTGTAGACGTCTTTGCAACACATCAAAACTAGTATTTCTTTGCATTTTGTTGATAATCTTTTTTGTTGTTGTTGTTTTTTTTATTTTATTTTATTTTTTTATAAATGTTTTAAAGGTATTCCACTAATTCTATAAGGTTAGGGGCCTTCACCAGTCTAAACTGATGGAGAATGTAAAACTTGCCAAAGAGTAAGGACACATTTTTTTCACTTATCACTCCACAAGCAGGCAAAAACACCCTGTTTTAAAATATTAAAAACATTTTAAAAACATTTAAAAATGTTTATTTTGTTGTGAAATCATTTTAATTCAGATTTACCACTGTTTCACTAATACACACACACACACGCACACACATATACACTATAAAACTCCTTATAGTGTGCCCTTATTGATCATTCTTTAAGCTCGATAAAAAAGCAATAACTGTGTTGTAGACACTGTGAAACCTACTTCCTGTTAGCATCATTGTAAAGCAATCTGATGAAGTCAGTAAGTTTCTCTACAGTGAACTAATTTACTTCAAACTACTCTGAATGGCTTTGTTTGCATTTTAATGATTTAAGTATGCAGAATTCCTGAAAAGTCAGTGGAATTCCCTTTTAAATGCACTGTAACAAAACCAGCCTGTTTAATTCTGAAGGATAAAGAAAGGTTGGAAAAAGTTCATATAAAAATGAATTCCAGGTATTTTTATTACAAAATCCCACACAGGCTTTATAAGCTGACCTAACATTTAAACACTTTAGCCCTTGAATATTTTAAGAACAGTTCCAGTTTGTAAAATACAGCATTAACTGCATAGATAGTAAAAGAAGCAGCAGGATTACGTCATCTGGCTCTTTTCAGTAGGTTTAGAGCATCATGTTTAACTGTGTGAACTGAGAGAGCGTGGCTTGGACAGGGAGCATCTGTAAGGTGTGTAGAGGATCCTCTCTCTGCCCTCTTCCTGCCAAAGGCCCGCCGCACAGTCTTCCCTAATAGTTTGAGACAGCTGACGTGAGGGGTGGAAAGTCCATTAGCATGTGATTAGTGGCCTCTGTGCATGTGTGAGGGTGTGTGTGAAGGCAATAGGCCCAGCAGTGAGGCCTATGAGCTGCCAGCAACTGGACCTTTTGAGAGATTACAGAGATTTCACATGTTTTAGACATTGTTGTTTTGTCAGTGTCACAAAAACCTGTTCTTGGCTATATGAACTCCAAAGCACTGTGCGGTGAGGGGTCATTTTAGGGCCCTTTCATTCATCATGAAACGCTGAATCCTAAAATTAAAGATGCCATTTTTTGATGAAGGTGAGTTAATGTACATGTGTCTGCCAACACTACCATTTGAAGTTTGGAAAATCTTTTAATAATTACTGCTATTTTGTTAAATTATGCACATCCAGCTTTTCAGAGCACTATGAGGTGCCCTTCTCCCACTGCTGGAATTGTTTTTGAACTCTTCTCCGAGGCATACTTTACTTACAAAGGAACACAACAGCAATCAGTCAGAGTCAGAATGGACAACATGCGCAACAGGACGACCTTATACTGTCAGTCAGGTACAGAGATAAGGCTTGTCCTTTCGTACATGGCAGAGCATGAAACTTGAGTCATTTGTATGTTTTACAATGTCAAGCCTACCTCCCAGGTTACATTCCTGTCAGCTTATTCCTTCTGTGTGCAACTTTTTTTTTTTTTCGATGATGGGTTTATCTAAGTAACTCCTTAATATGTACATTCTGGGTGTTGATCTGATTCTAACCTCATTCTGATTTTTTTTTTATGTTTTATTCTTATATTATGTTCCCCTCCTTTTTTAAAAGCTTAAATTCTTTTTGAGTTTTTTTTTGTTTGTTTTTGAAGAAATCTGCAGGTATATTTGTCCACACCTCCAAAGGTCAGTCTTAGATGATGGCTACAAGTCTCTGCTTCTCACAAAATCAAATAATTCCAAACACATTAATGTATTCATAAGGTCTGGGTGCTGGGTGGTCTGTCCTTGGATGGACTTTCTTCTATAACAATTTAGCAAATTGTAAGAGGATGCAGCCTGTTAAATTCATACTCCAAAACTTGGGTGTCTAACTCTGTCGTAGGAAGCAAGAAAATGCACAATCCTCCTCAGATTCAACAGCTGTTTGCTTAGTGCTGGAAAGCAGCGATGGACAGCAACACCAACACTGACTCTTCTTTTGCTTTTAAACATGTCACTTCGTTTGTTTGCAGCCGAAAATGTTGAGCAGACAACATCGCTTAAAGCTGTTGCATTTACTCTTTCTTCCTTTGGCTCCCTGTCCATAAATGATCCAACCTGGGGCAGCACCTTCAACATGACTAACAAGAGATTAGAATATGTGGTCGGGCCAGTGCTACTTCATTTTCTCATGTTGGACTGATGGCACACTCTACTCCATATCATATATCCAATCATCTAAATGATGATCTCCATGGACAATCATCACTCTGCACTTTACATTAGCATATTATACTTGCACATATAGATTGACCTACTGTTATCTTCCATCCACACTGTACATCTGTAGTGTATGTATATACATATATACATATATATATATATATATATATATGTATGTCCTGTATATACCCTGCATCTTTCATCTACCTCAGCCTTTTCATAGTGCTATACAGTAATGTGTACATCTGCATATATCATAGTTTTTATTCATAACTTTTATTCATAACTGTAAGTTAGTGTAAACAGATATTTTAGATATTTTTTATATATTTATTGTCTAATTTTGTAAGTTTGTATTGAAGTACTGTAAGGGACATCGCAGATAAGTTTTCCACTCACCTTCACACCTGTGAAAATATGATGTGACAATAAAAGTAATTTGATTTGATTTGATATCATCCCCTGAGGTACAGATTGGTATTATGAGGCAGGCCAGGATGGGGTTGACGTCTTTGGCATTCATCCAAAACTGAGATTTTTTTTTCACACTAAGTTGATAACTTTAGTTAATTTTGGAAAGTTTCAAACTGAAATTACACCTTTAAGTACTGTTAATCTGATGGTGACAACTTTGGTGGTTTGTGTGACCATTAAAGTCTGGATCTCCTCAGAAATATCAGAAATATTAATAACATGTATGTACTGTCCTTTTCTGACTGGAAATGAAATAAATTAAAATACATTAAATTATTAAACTTTTATACAGTAAAGCATATCATTCTTAAGTACTGCTGTCATATTTAAGAACAGTGAAGTTAAGCTTTTGAACAGCACTGTGCATGTAATATGAAAAGTCTAACCCTAAAACCGGTTTTAGGTCTAACCTTAGTAACCAAAAAATGGTTTTGTTCTCATATTTGTAAATAGTAAGGCCTTTAGCTTTAGTAAAATGCTCTTTACAATATGAGAACCATTTTTCTTTCTTATATTCATCCAGTCAGGAGAGTTATGTCCTGCGAATGTATGAAAACACGCATACACTTCTGCACAGATGTGGACATGGCAAAGAAAGAGGACACCCTTGCAGAATATTTCGATTTTCAGTGCCAGTGGACATAAAATATGCATCCATGTGTGGACACTCATGCAGATGTGTACAGTCCTGTTAGCATTCAAACAAGCACACCTACACCTATACCCAGCGACTGCTCGTTATATACATTATACACACATGCTCGCTCTCTGCGGAGGCTGAGTGGGCGGCATGGTGAACCTCAGTGCTGCACTTCATTTGCAAAGGGAGAAGAGCAAAGAGGCACATACAGAGAGTATCCTCAGGAGAGTAGCTCCTGTTCTGCCCCCTGGAGATACTGCTAAACCCAGCCCCCTGGCACGCAGTCAGCCCTCATCTGTGACACACATACTTTTTTTTTTTTTTTTTAATACCTACACACTTTTCCTGTCTCTGTCCTCTATGTGCATGAGCCCACAGAGAAACATCGCCTGCAAAAGAGACCAATTTCTTGGTTGACCACCTGTCCCAAAGCCCCCATTAACGGCAGACATGTCTCAGCCATGTACAGTACAGCTGCACATGCTCACCCCTGAGATCAGAGGAGTAAAGCCAGCTGGAATATACGCCAGCAGCTACCCATACAGGAAAAAAAGCATAATTGGTAAATTAGACATGATAAAATATTGTGTATCGTACCATATTAATCATGCAAAAATCCTATAACTGTAACATGCAATATTGTGCGCAAAGGTTATCCAGGCAGTTAGTTTGACGGCTAATTCCCTGTCAGCCAATCAAAGTCCTTGTAGTGGTGATTTGGACTCTCTCCTAGGGTAAATGACTTGTCATTTATATGGTAAAGCCCAGGTGTGGATATGGGTGAATGAACTTGGTTTCAGTATGACAGACTAATCATCTGGAATGCTGTGATGCCTTTGATTCATGGTGCAGTTATGGACGTGTTATCTCCATGGATGCGGAAAACACTCTCGACGGGTTGTGGCAACTCAATCAAGGGATACACGGACTGTTAACCCTTCATTTAATTTGATTACCTATGTTCACTTGTAACAAGCTGAGATTTGATTAGACTTTTATGATGCTGCCACCTCCTTCTCTGCTGTCTGTGGCCCTGTAATGAATATCAGATGTGAAAGGAGATGAATGATAGCTGTTTGTGGGCAGTAATGTCAATATGCATACATTCACAGTATTTAAAAACCAAGGCAGTCCCATTCTGTGAAAGCATTATCATGTTGGTTTAACAGCTGAGTGGTCCATCTTCAAAAAGATATATGGGGTGATGGTCCTATGGTGGTACCATTCCATTGATCGACAAGATAGAGGGTGGCTGACCAATTGTTCATAGCCACAGACAGGCTAAAGTCATTTCATACCTACAAAGTGCACCTTTATTCTTCTACAAAATAAGCTGCCCAGAGCTGCTCTTGGAGCTATACCACAGAATAACCATTTACCATTTTTGGAGAGTTCTTTAAAGAACCATGTACAAAAGTTTCTTTATAACACAGAAGAAACTTAACCATACAAAGAACCATTTAAGCCTTTAAATAGAATTTGAGTATCAAGAGATACTCTCATTATCAAGAGAACAGTTGCACAAATAGTTGCACCCAGAATAAATCAACTGACAGGAATGAAAGGCGAGTTCCGCTTTTGTCTTGGTGGAGACGACCAACAGGTCAGCGCCAAGATGAACAATCTGTTGTCACGTGTCACATATCCAGAGCACTTAGTGTCACTCCTGCTCCAACCACAAAATCTGCAGGAACTGTATAAGAATATTTAAGCTGCATGGGATGGATTATCACATTGCTAAAGTGTATCGAGGCTATACCTGGACACTAAGCTGCATAAATGGCTTGTTTTGAATTGTGATGGCACAAAAACCAATGCATTTGGATATCTGTGTATAGACATGTATAGATATCAATACTGGTGTCAGTATGCTGTTATGATTATTTACTCATACTAAAAAATTTACGCTCTCATACCAATATCCGATAAGACCTGACACTGTGTGACGTAAGCCTAGTGTATGCTGCTGTGCTAATAAACAAACAACTCAAGCTGGCAATGAAGGAGGGTCTGCTTGTACAACATAGTGTTGCTGAATCATGGCACTCAGATGTCAAGTCGATGGTAGCCTTAAACGTTTATCCAGGGTATATTCCTGCCAGTCCTACACCATGCATATTTAGCCCAGACATAAACACATGAAAGCCGCTTCCCAGTGTGGGTGGAGATCCGTTGGTTTGCTACCGGGGAAGAAAAAGTTGACTATATGCTGACTCTTCTCTGTTTGACTTTGTTTGAATAGAATTACACGGTATGAATGTTAATATGGTAACTTTTAATATGGTATCCTGTCTTATTCTATCTACAGGCTGTAGAGAGACCATACTGTGCTATCCTAGTACTACTTTCCCTTAGTTTTATTAGCAAAGTGTGCACATTTATTTGGAATGAGGAGGTTTAATTGGTAGTTTCCGTTGACTGAGCTGCCTGGAAGTCTTAGCCTTGTCAATACATACTGGTCTACTAAGGCATATGTTGATGATAAAAATCTAACATATCTAAAAATCGAACTTATGTTTGGCTTTAGAGGACGCTTAGCTACAGCTCAACTAGACAAACAAAAAGACTTAAAAGACTACAAGCAAGCTCCTTGGATGTGATTTTTGCTGCTACTGTGATTGAAAAAGACACACACAGATCAAAACTATGCAATGTACTTTACTTACAACAAAACAGAAGGGCTTTACTGATGTGAAACAAAAGGTAA
Source organism: Prochilodus magdalenae (assembly GCA_024036415.1). Taxonomy (NCBI): domain Eukaryota; kingdom Metazoa; phylum Chordata; class Actinopteri; order Characiformes; family Prochilodontidae; genus Prochilodus; species Prochilodus magdalenae. Next base: position 107,979 of record JAMWET010005769.1, on the reverse strand, counting down.
TCTTCTTCATTACAGTGCTGATCAGTTTAAGGTAACTGGTGTAGCATAGCAAACTAATGCACATCCTCTAAATTCAGCTAAATATTAATTATTGAATTGCTAAGGTACATTGCTTTTATTTTCAGTATGGTATTAGAATTGGCATTCACAAGGACTTTATAAACATTTACTCATACTCATTCTTATAAATTGGTACCGATGTATGTCTGTCTGCTTATGTACAGTATTTTATTTAGAGTGTTTTGTTCCTGACTGAATTTAGAAAGAGTCATATGTAGATATCCTAGAGATACATTACAAAAACACTGTTCAATTCAAATAGATAAAGTGGATAAAGTTGAATAAGTTGTTTTTTCAAGATTCAAGATTTTTATTGTCAATTTTTATTGTGGTACATGCATTCACAAAACCTACACTTTATTTTTAGCAGCATGTCTAGAGGTTATACCGGAAAGTACCGGTTATAAACTGGAAAGTCAGCATAATTTCATATATATATATATATATATATATATATATATATACACATAGAGAGAGAGAGAGAGAGAGAGAGAGAGAGAGAGAGATACACATGTATATATACAGTATATATATTTATAAATACCTAATAATAGGTATTGTTTAATTCTCAGTGTAAAGCAAATTTTGTGTCAATGTATAATAGTAATGCTTTTTCTTGGAGATCTTTTCAAACAACTTGAGGCCTGATTCTGAGACTGGGGCTTAAACCCACAGAGCTGTTTTTATAGTCATCCTTCTTGGCTGGAGTAGGATGCCAGGTGCTGTGTATGCATAGTGCTCATGTCCTCATGGGGAAAGACTGATGCAGATCACCTCCATCCATCAAAACCCAAAAAAGGTGGGCATTAACTTTAAACAAATGCCTCTGCCATGAAAAGCCAAAGACTCAGCACTGGGTCCAACAGCAGCTCTCTATATCAGCGGTATCCCCTCCACCCATCACCCCAGAAACACAGCCCTGCTCTTTTTTATTTATCATTTGGTGCCTTGCTCCTGCTTAGATACATTTCTCTTTCTTGTCGAGACACCACCAATTATCCAAGCTTCAGGGACTTCAGTGGTAAGTCAGGAAGAAGTCAGCAAGTAAAAGGTGATGGCGGCAGCTCTCGGTAACAATGAAACGAATGCAAAAGCGTTCCGCGATTCTCTTCACTTAATAATACCTCTTAACAACCTCTGTGACCCAAACGTCCTCCAGCGTCCCTATTCCTCTCACTCCCACATCACCGTTACCTATGTTTAGCATCGTAACCTTTCCCTGCTGGTCTGTTTCCAGCCAACCACACCTCCCCTACCCCCCACCACCACCCACACCTCTCTCAGGTTGGAGTGCTGAGTGGCCGTTGGTGACTCTCGTCCTTGCCATAGTGTTCCATGGAAAAAAAAAACTTTGCTGGTAATTACGGCGGCTCTTCTGTAGAGTGTGCTGCCGCTGTTGACCCCAGAGGTCATCTCTACCACATCTGGCTCGGTCAGACTGAGGTAGCTGGACGATGGAGCACTAACACTGGGAGCCAGTGTTCTGTACTGACCCGAACTGAAGAGCTCTCTAAAGCTCTTCAGCCTGAGAGGGGAGACAGGTTTTAGCTTGTGCACTGCTTTTCGCACAGGTTCTCCAATCACCACTAATGGAAAAACTACAGTCAAATCAAATAGCAATGCTCCTGGCAATGCACACGTTAGCCGCCTGGTTTAGTAATGATTTTCTCCATCTAATTAGTAAGGGGCTTGATTAGTAAATTAATTAGCAGACTTTATCGAACAAACTTGTTTTTCTTGATTTTCTTGTTTGTTTTTGTTGTGCTCACAAAGTATCTTAAAAGGAAAGAACAAATCATAATAACAGCTTAGTAAACCATTTATTGACCATTAATAACTCTGAACATATCATTAGGTGATTTGAAATGTTCACATTTTGTAGTTGTTATTGTTTTAACAACAAATGCTTTTATTGACAAGCAATGAGCTGCACAAATCATCACAGAGATATAAGATGTTACTTTCTTTCTTTGGCCACTATGGGTGGCAGGGGAATTGGGGAAGGATCTATAGACCATAGAATGGACAATGAGTGTAGATACAAGAAGGGGTTCTTATTGGGGTGCTTCTTGGCGAGTGTATAGTCTTCAGTTATAGATCATTTGCAGTAACTAAAATGTAAACAAATGTTTCTGCTAAAATACATATGTAGCCATACTGTAGTAACTCATTTGACATTTGACAAAATTGGTCCTAAGACTGCGTTCACAAATATGAACACACATTAAAAATATTTGTACTCGTTAGTAGACAAAGTTATTATAAAGTTGGCTAAACTTCAGCAACAAAGCTGGTTACTGTTACGTACTGTTTTATCTCCCTTTGTCATTTTCTCACTCTGGTAAATAGACAGACTAACACAGAATTTAAATTCCAAAGCTACTTGAGAAGCAATTTGGTCATATGGGAAGATGTGCTTAATAAGACGAAATAGAGTTCGGAGAACAAATAAAAAACTTTGGGGAGAAAGCCAAGATTAAACTGACATGCAGTTAGAATTTAGGTCCAGATGCCACAATGACAGCTGCGTGTAAAGACTATCCATTTAACGAATAGACTGATATTTAAATGCATCCGCTCTAGTGGAGGAGTGAAGTGCATGGGAATGGGGGAAAGTGCTGACATTTTCACGCCAGCAAAAATAGACAATGTAAAAATAGGTGGTTGGGCTTTCATTAAATCACATTACCATAAGAAATGCAGCAACACTTACTGGTGGCATTTCTACAATTGTAGAGGCTCTCTCTCTCCTTCTGTCCCTCCCTCTCTCTCGCTCTTTCTCTGTCTGTCTCACACTATTTTTTCCCTTTCTTTTCATAAATGATAAAGACTCTTCATGTTAAATGAGGATAATCATATCACTTTTCAGCAGACTCTTTGTGTCTGCATGTTATGATCAGGGACATTCAGCGATGACTTGTAATCTTTATTAAGCTCTAAGATGTTACACTCACTCACCTTTACCCGGAATTTGACTTTTCGAATCTTCCAGTGATAATTAGTTACACATTCATTATATAGACTGGTTGAACAGTGCTAACTGTTGTGTGTCCCAAAACCAGATATAATGAGCAACACACTATACCGTAATTACATTGTTACATATAACTGCAAAAAGCTTAGAAATATACAGAAAGACTGAATTAGGGCTTGATAGGTAGTGGTGGGGTTTTATGGTTTCATCTGGCTAAGCTCATATCTATATTCTATCAAATTTTATTTTTTATTTTGTTTTAAAGAAGCTTTTTGTAAGACTACGCAACCTCTTAAATTCTTCCTCCAAACAATAGGACTAGTCTTTCTTGTCCAGTCTTTCTTCCTCCCTCTTCTGTTCTTACCAGTCAAGAAAAATGTCTTCAGATGACCTAACTGGGAGCAGTACCTTGAACTTCTTTATCCTCTCATGTTGGACTGATGGCAGAATCAATGCTACAGTGACTCACTATGACCTCTTAAGTTACAAAGTGGCATCACAAGACATTATGGACTGGGGATAGCATTCCATAAACTACTCGGCAAAACCATATATATGGATGTCTTTGATGTGCAATCAAAATTGTTATTAATATTCTGTTGATAGTTTTAATGTTGTAATGTTATAAATGTTATAGATATCTTGCATTACTACCTAAGTTTACCGTCTACTCAGATGCTTCTGAAGTAGTTTCATTGGAGGAATTTTGAGAAGCAGGGGTCATGAGATAATAATGTGAACATACACTTAGCAGTGTTTCGAAGTGTGACTAGTTATGATTTTTAGCTGTTTTTGAGTTTTAACGAATGGCTGATTGATTTGGTTGCATTTTGCCCATTTACTTCACATGCCTCAATTTTGATTCCTGAGGGTGTAGTCAAGACTGCTTGGTCGCTCCTACTATGTACACTGTCAAACTACTGAAAAGAAATGTTCAGATATGTACTATATACATTTATAGTGCTGCTTTGTTTATAATAGGAAATGCAGGTATCTGTTTACACATTTACAGATTATATTCCATATTTTTAGACATATTGTTGGAAATAAAAATGAAATAACAGTAGAAACAAGAAAATCTGAGATCAGAAACTGGTGGCTTAAAAACCCCCATTTCTACAATTGACATGAGGATTTGGATTGAGCTAATCACTCTGTTTCATAAAGTTGAAACTAAACCTGTCGCTCTGTCACCATGTCGCCTTCCACTAGTTGGTAAATCACAGCCACAAATCAAGTACTCCCTTAGGAAATGACTGGACGCCTGTCGCTTTGTCACCTGTACATGTGAACGCAAGAATTACATGGAAACTGCCAAAAGCAAAACCAGAGACAAACTAACCTAAGCAGCAGGTGGATTATGTGGGGGCAGATCTGAAATATTCCAAGGAGATCCAAAAGAGAGGTCCTGTAATATTCAGCTGTAGCACCATAAGATCTATCCATTTGACACATCACTGCAATGCATTTAAGGCATGCTGTGTATGTAATTTGTGCACGTGTGATACCTGCAACAGCTGACTGCGTGAATTTAATTGTGAATGTGAGCAACACAGTGCGAATGCGGCATGCACTGTTAACTCAGTAAGCAATTGGACGAACCATCTAATCATGCTAATATATAGCACTGATGGATAAAGAACTCTGTATGCCAGAAAAGGCAGTCCTGACCTCACCTAAACAAGACCGAACCAGGAGCAACTCTATGGGCTTTACATGTTTTCATAAGAAATGGATTAGGAGGCAGCTGTTTTTGTATAGTCTGTAAAAACTGTAATAAGCATAACTGGCTTGTTTAGAGTTAGTGACCATGTCCAGCCCTTTACGTTTACTGTTATTTCTTTCTAAATAAAATAAGTTTGCAGTACATAAGTGTGGTATCGAGCTCAAGACTGGTCTCAAGGCCATAAAACAATATTTTTAGGCTACACTCTCAGAAAACTCTCTAGAGGTCTTGATCACAAAACTAACTCAGAGCTATACTGTTGTATTTCTCATACTTTTCTAATTTTGTCTGGGTTTAAGATACAGATTTAATTCTTTCCCAGAAACTAATAAGTAGGTCTATGTTTAGACAGCAGGCAGAGGTGGCCTAAATCTGATTTTCTTGCTAGGCCATTTGCATTATCTTATAATAATAATCTTAATAAATCTATTTCTTATATTCATCTGAGCAGTTCACACTTCTAAACTGATCTGCATGTGCAATACAATAATACTTCACGTGGCACCCTCACAATTGCCAATGGCTCTAGGTCTGCATGTGGACGTTTGAGTATCATCTTCACCACAATCTCAAGAGTGAACATAAATTTCTTCAAAGTGATGGACAGCTTGTCACATCACTCAGGATGTGTACAAGTTTGCTGTAAAAAGCTTATGTTATCCGTTATGATCACATCTTTGGTTCACGTCCTTGGCTTCCTTTTGATTTTGTACGTATTACTTTTCTTGGACACTGTAGTCTCGTTCTCCTATGGCTGCATTCAGTAACTTCTTTCAAAATCTTTCCCAACAAGGAGCACTACAAATTTGTTGTGCAACAGCATTAGGCCAAACATTTGAGGTCTCAGTGCAAAATTATACTGAATGTTGACTTGGATTTTATGTGAAATCACATGACCTCCAATCTTGCTGTTCAGACTGGGCCACGTTGCTGGATATTGGATTTCAAAACCACATGTTTAAGTGTCCAACACAGTGCGAGTGCGGCATGCACACTCACTAAGCAATTGGACAAACCATTTACATTTACATTTAAGGCATTTAGCAGACACTCTTACCCAGTACGACTTACATCCGTGCTTAGTGTTACGTTGGATAATGTTTTCCAGCTAGTATAAGAAGGTTAGAGTGTAAAACTTGCCATGATCTCAGACACTGCCTGAACAAGGGCCAGTGCTTGCTAATATATAACACCGATGGATAAAGAACAGTAATTAGTATAGTAATTCTTTCGGTTCATTTGTAATAGGTGTAATGTCTGCAGTAATGTTTGAAACACATTGAATAGTATTGAACGCACCATTGAATGGACTGTTAGTGAACGCACCACGAGAGGACACTGAAGAGAGGTGCGCAGGTATAGAACAGGGAACAGCAATGCTAGGGACGTGATGATAACGCTTCGTGTCTGTGTACTGTAAAAAGCTACATCTAACAAGTAAACTATCACCAACTCCTAATCTGGTGTTTTGTCAGTTAATGAGAGCACAAACTCCACAATAGGTTTTTTGTATAAGAGCTGTACCCCAATACTGTTAGGAGACTTCATTGTTTTGATCAACATGAATTGCATTGTGTAGGATTACATTGCCTGTATTCAATATTATAATTAGCCAGGATACTCACAGTACTCAATAAACAATTCCATGATTGGTTTAGAGGCCTATAATTTACAGCCTTCTAAAATATCAGCTTAAAAAAAGGCCAAAACATAACAAATGATATATTGCAAGTTGTGGTGTTGCTTTAGTGGTGGCTCTACAGCGTTAGAGTTGGTGAGTGGGCCAGAAGGTCTGCTGTGTGCAACAACAATGCTGACCAAGAACTTCACTAATTGAACCACTGTGGACACCGGAGGTAATGACCATGGACAAAGTTTCTAGGCAAATAAACAGACACTGATATCCAGAACACACACCTGAACATAGACAGGCCCACACAAACATTCCATCATGGTGTTGTCCTTGTCCATCCATCCATCCATCCATCCATGTATCTATTTTTTTGTTTTAATCATTTTCCTAGCTAGGCTTAAGGCACACTTTGGCCACTTTAATCCACATCTGCTTCCTGTCATAGGTGTTTCTTCAGTACAGAGGGAGAGAGAGAGATAAAGTGTGTGTATTTGTGTGTGTGTGGTGGGGAGGGGGTCTACCATGCTCATAAGGCAATACAACAAATCGACATTACTTGGTATGCATGGAGGGGGTCGAGCTATCGTGTTATAAATTGGCATGTGGCGGCCAGCCAGGACTGAAGTGCATTAGTCAAACGGCCTGCATATGTAATAAAATGCAGTGGGGAAAAAAAAGAGGGAGGGAGTGAGGGAGGGAAAGCGAGCGAGCGAGGGGAAGAAAGCAACTCTTGCTAGATTGAGATCTTAAAAAGGCTACCCGCTGAACAATATATTTGAACGGCAAACCCTGGCTGAATCCAGTCGGAGAGATCCTATCACAGCAGCGTCTAAGCAAGGCTAAATTAGATGACATTCACTTTGACAAATAATTTCCTCTCTACCTGTGCATATGAAGAGGGGGAAAGCCCACGCGGCTTAAATTTGCAGCCAGGTAAGATAGAAGCAGAGGTGATAGCAGAGTTCAGACTTTCAGATAAAGATAAAGCAAAGCACAGACAGACAAGAGGGCTGGGGGTCTTTAATAGGAGATTATGATGGTTAGTTATTTGGGTTTTTATTTGGATGTGGGCAGTAGTGAGATAATGCAATGCAGAGATAAGCTCATCAAATAATGAGTCAATTTAAAAAATGTCTTAATCCATCCACCCTGCACCTGCTGTGCTGATAGGGGGTCAGTTGTTGAATTTATATTTTTCAGTCCACATCTTGGGTATTCTGCTGGTCCTCAATGATTTTCTTATGTTAAATATCTATCTATCTATCTATCTATCTATCTATCTATCTATCTATCTATCTATCTATCTATCTATCTATCTATCTGTCTGTCTGTCTGTCTGTCTGTCTGTCTGTCTGTCTGTCTGTCTGTCTGTCTGTCTGTCTATCTCTCTATCTATCTATCTATCTATCTATCTATCTATAGACACATATAAAAAAAAGTATAAATATATAACAGTATAAATATCTGTCCTTCTGTCTGTTTGTGCCCTCCATGGGTCATCCTGTTAATGCCAGCACCATTGGCAGAAGACTGCATGACACAGGACTATATGCACACAAACAGTTGTGGCGACTGCCCTGAACACCATGTCAGCATACCCAGAGACTGCAATGCTGTTGTGCCAGACTGTCATGGAATGACTCATCATCTTGAGTGATGAATCCCATGTCTGTTTTGGTGGAGATGACCAGCGAATCCTTGTGTGGCGACACCGTGGTCAATGCCATCACTAGACTTATCCCGGATTGAAACTGTGTGAAATGCTATTGGACGCAGTATCAGCATTCCCCCCTTACCACAACATCCGCAAGAACTGGGTGAGACTATTCAAGCTGCATAGGATGGATTATCACAGGACACCATTAGGAACCTCTATAACTCCATGCCGACTTTTATGCATGTTGCATTAGCAAACATGGCCACCCTATGCCATACTAAGACGCTACTTCTGTATGTGCAGCTTAATTTATATTGCCTATACATCTAAATCTATCTAGCTGGTTATTATTCTACATATCTGCATATCTGAACTGCTGCACTGGAAAATGCAGAGTGGGGTTGGCATCCCCTACACTAAATCACACTATTTTTGCCAAGGACCCAGCATGAGGGGAGGCAGATTTTTTTTTGCAGTGTTTTTAAATGCTCTGGCTGAGAGCACAAGGCTCTGTGCTCTGTTCCTTGGTTTGGTACCCAGTAGGAATTGAATACGCAAGATCCAATCTGCTCCATTTGCCCAAGAAACACAGTCAGTGTCAAATAAAAAGAAAGCTGGATTGCAGAAAGTCCTTGAAGCATTACTGATGTGAATAGGGACAGGACTATACACAGTGGCAGGAGAGGTGACCCCACAGGATGTCGGTGCCTCAGCAGTTTTCTACTCACTTTTGTGGAAAATCAAAACCATTAATAGGTATATCTTATGGCTGCATTATAAACTGCATTATGTATAGAATAAATAGGCAGTCGGCAGTATAAAAACAGTATACCCCTGAAACTGCTGGAATGCTGAAAGTCCAAAATAAAGAAAATTAAATAGAATACATTGCCTGTGATTGTTATTAGATGTGTCCTTATTCTTTATACAGACTTGAAATACTTCTATTTCCGATCTAAGCTAATATATATTGAATTTGTAGCACCAGTATGTGTGTCAAAAGTCAAAGGTAAATGATTTTCTTTCTTTATTTTTCAGTTCTGTGTACTCCAAAGAGAACAATTTAACTAAATGGCTCCATTTTTTTTCCTTAAGTTAAACAGCAACCAGTTTCCTCAGAAAGTTTTGCTGCTTTAAAATTTTGTTCAAGGTTGAACAATTTTGACATCAGAAATTAGCTCAATTATGTGCTGAGAGAAAATGAGTCTCACACGGATACAGGAGCGAATGAAGAATAAACAAATTATGCTCTCATTTTTGCCTGTCTATGCGAACTAATCAAGAAGCCTGTTGTGCTTACGGTAATAATTACTTTTGCAAACAGCAAGGACTAAATAACTTCCTTAAAAAGATGATGAGGAAATATCAAAACATGATTAGTTTGTCTCCATGTGAAATTAAGTGACTTTATGGGTTCATGGATTACAGCGCCTGTAGGCACAGTCGTTTTATCCATTGTAATATGTTCATAATATGCTAAGATGGTTTTGATATTGCCTGCATGATGGTTTGCTGCCATTTTTAATTTTCACATTTTCTGGGGAAGTGCTTGATACATTTTTTTCCCATTAAAATGTCATATTAAATACCTATTTACATTATTGGTGCATGTTAAATCTGGTCTGTTCTGTCACATATCCACGATTACATGATGCTGGTCTGGCTCCATTTCAATCCTAGTAACATGGCAAAGTGAATAATACTGCATGGTGCAGGGATCATGTTGTACATTTTAATGTCTTAATAAAAGCCCAGTGACTTAAAGACTCATTCTTAGTCAGCCATTTTATTAAGCTTATCTCCATATATATATATATATATATATATATATATATATATATATATATATATATATATATATATATATATATATATATATATATAGTCTTGGAGCATTTTACCAGCTCTACATACCATATAGCTGCCATTGTGGTACTACAATTACAGACTGCAGTCCATCTGTTTACTGCATACTTTGTCAACCCAATTTCAATTTGATATTCAATGCTAGGGTCCCCCACAGGGCCACCACAGAGCAGGTATTATGTGGGTGGTGGATCATTCTCAGCACTGCAGTGACACTGACCTGGTGGTGTATTAGTGTGTGTGCTGTTGTGCTGTGTGTGAGTGGATCAGACACAGCAATGCTGCTGCAGTTTCTAAACACTGTGTCCACTCACTGTCTACTCTATTAGAATATGCTGCCTACAGGATGCTGTTGGCTGGCTATTTTTGGCTGGTGGACGCAGAGTCCAATTGAGGTGTTTAAAACCTCCAGCCTGATCCAATAGCTCAATAGCGCAACACACACTAACAGACCACCACCATGTCAGTATCACTTTAATGTTGAGAATGATCCACCATACAAATAGTACCTGCTCTGTAGTGGTCATGTGGGTGTCCTGACCATTGAAGAGCAGGGTGAAGGGGGTAACAAAGCCTAAAGAGAAACAGATGGACTACAGACTGTAACTGTAGAACTAGAAAGTGCACCTACGTATATGGTAAGTGGAGCTGATAAAATGGACAATGAGTGTGAAAAAAGAGGTGTACCTAAATGAAGTACTTGATCAGTGAACAGTATATGCTTTCCAGCTTATTGTATTTATTTCTATACTGATACAAACGAGCTACAATTGTAACATACAGCGCTTGCCTTATATCTTCTTTTGATCATTGATCAACTGAAGAAAATGAAATAGCTGCAGGAAATTATGCTCTTGTTTACAATGAGTAAATACATGTTAGAAGTTAGAAAAATCTCTGGTCTTGACTGCAGCCTAAAGCAGGCTCCAGTTAAATAATGGCTTCTCTTTACACATTCCAGGTCTCTAGTATTTGCTGATGTTTTACTTTAGCTCCACTTAATATCACTGAGTAGTTGGTTTATTAGGGAACATGTAAGCCCATATGTGAATGCTTGCTGACTACAATTTACTAATTGGCCTCCTCTTGCACCTAGCAAAGGCTTTCCTGGCAAGCCAGTGCAGTGCTTACTTAAGCCTGTGCGGCCCACTGCTCAATTTTATAGACGCTAGCAGCAACATCAGCAAATTCGGAATCACTCACACCAGTGCTCCGAGGGAGCTGCTTAACTTTGTTTTGTGTAGCACTAAACAGTCATGCTCTAAACAGCAGAGGGGAATCTTCAAGGCCTTTTAGGCCTTTAGAGAAGGAATAATGATTTCTGAGAACTACAAAACATCCTCATGTTTGTAATTTGTCGTTATGAACTGTGCTTGCATTTAAATTAATACTACTTTTAATTCACTGTTTGGATATGGTGGGAAGCACATGGGTTCAGTTCTTAAAACACTCGGTGGAAAATTGTCCAGTCCACTTTTTTTTATCTCTGTAGTATAAAGGTAAATACAGCAAACCTTACTCCACTGTTGGTTAGGCCTGAACTGAAGTCTTAACATAATTACAGCATAATCAGAAACTGACAAATGTCAGATTTTAATTTACAATGGTCGGGGCCAGAGTTATGAAAGAAAAACATCACTCTATGCCTTCTATCAAACTTTACTGGCTGTAAATACAATAGTAACCAAACCCATGCAATTCTGTGAGATGTGAGACAAACAGTAGTGGTAGCTTTTTGTTAAGGCTCCCGCCTAAAAAAGAACCAGAAGAGAAGAGAAGGCATTGCATGCTGCTTTAAGTCAGTATTGTGCTGATCTGGTGCTGGTTTGGCTGGTCACCCAGCTTGGTCTACATATGTTGCTATTATAGGTGACCAGCCATATGCTGGTCTATGCTGTTTTTTTTTTCCCTGGATGTGACTGACTTCAATGCTCGGCTAATGTGGATGCCTTCGCTGTCACAATTCTGAGGAGAATTTCCTGTAGACTGGGATTTTTGCCCCTTCAGATAGACCTGTATGAGCGTATGCTTCCATACACCTGCAAATTCAACTAGTACTTTCACACTATGGTCTTTGGCACACCCAAATTCAATTACTCCTTTTAGCCAATCATTAACATCTGCTTTATGACCCATTTTCCACTCATCGAACGTCTCGTTCACTGCACTGTACCATCTCTTCTTATTCCCATCACACAACCCGCAGGTATTTATAGTCTCATCCAATGCCATCTGCAGGAGCCTGAAGTTACCACCATGCTAACATGCTAACATGAGTACCAAAGGGCAATTAGCATCATAATGGAGCAGTGCGTCGTCCTCATTTTTGACTTAGTCACTTTTTTCCTACTGCAAAACTGCACCCATATGCACACAAAAGAACTGTTCATTATCACTGAATGCTAAATGCTAACTGACATCTTCAATACAATTGAAAAGCATTCAGCCAGACACATGATGATTCAGTGTTTTTACCGATGTGTCATAATAGCAAAATCGGAAGCTTGTTGACAGGTACAGATGGATACAAAGTGCGACCATGGCAACTGTCTCACAGCCAGTCATGCTGAACAGTGACACTTTTGGCATTATTTGCTGCTTCAGTGCCACTTTGGTCAGTACCTCAAGATTCACACACTATAAAATACCTGATTCAAGTCATCAGCTAATCACTGAACCATTCAACAGTTGAAAACAGAGCTGTGCCACCTGTATGTAACGGTAAAACCATCTACATAGCTTGCATGTACTTTTAGGAAGGTTACTTCTGTTTTTTAATACTTCAGTAATCAAGTCACTCCACTGAGTGTGATATGCATTTGTCATATCGTGTAGGTTGCTTCCAGCCTATATGAAGAGGCTACAGGAAAATGGCGGTCTGAAAAATTTTACATTCAGACATCATCATGTACTAGAATGGATTAGAAATGAAAGGCCTACGAGCTGAAAATGAAAATGGCTTTTTTTTTTCACTACTGTGGCACTGGATTAATTGCTGTATCGCTCTATGTAGCCAGACAGATGATGAGCAGCCAGCACTGTTGGTAATGTGCACTTTTTAAGCTAAAATCCAGCATTCAAATGAGAAAATGAATGAAGAACGAGCAGAAAATGGTCAATGAGTCCAGATGCCCCATATAGTGCTCCATTAGTCTCCAGGTAATGCAGTACGTTACCATTTGCTGTATTTTTGACACCTACTGTTGCCAACCAAACACATGAATACTCAAATAAGTCAAGGCCTCACGCATAAGCACACATGATCACACACACACAATCTCTGCTGCTGTTTGCCGGATGAGCAATATTGCCAGTGCATTACGTTGGGCCTCGTCTGCTGGCAGCTCTATGGATTTATGCTTCATCACCGTGCATCTCTCTCAGTGTTGATTATAATTCCCAGAAGCCCTTAATTAAACGGTGTGCATGAAAGCATTTTTCCCTACTTCTTTATTTATTTCTAAATGCTCAGCATAGATTTACTGACCATCCGCCCCAGTGCCGGCAAGCCAAACACGGCAAGCAACTCTATAAATTTCCCTGCCTCTGCAACGCAATCTACCCTAGGCTGCTTTTCCCCTCCTCACTATTTCCTTGTGCTTACCTAATGCTTTGCTTCTTCTTGATTACAGCGGGTGCGTGAGGGTTTATCATAGATATTAATGTTAATAGCTGAAAACATCATCTCCATCTGCTTTTAATGTTTTGTATTTTTCAACAGTTGCAGGTGCACACAAAATAACTAGAAGTGTATATATGTGTGTTTGTTTGCCACTAGTATACACTGCTTTGGTTTTGACTAGCTGCTAACTCACTTACAATACCAGCACTGATGCTTCAATTGCAAAGAAATAAATAAAGATGGAGATCCTCAGTTTGAGAAATAAGCAACAATTCACTCTTTTCACCAAAAGGGAAAATTCTAAAAGCAACTGCATATTGTACAAGTTTTCAGAAGTATCCCAGTTATATACATTTGCTAAGCTATGAAAAATTCAATGAGTGAACCAGTTCTGAGGCAGGTCTTTGTTGCATCTCTAGTTAGTCGAGAATACCAAGAAGAGATTAAAGCATGCGGAGGAAGTATTTAAACAATGACCTTTATTGTTTAAATGTATACATTTGTATTTTAGTGTCCATAGTTTCTAACAAACAGCATTAACAGCATTTTTTGTGTTCAGGGACCCTGCAAAAGGTAGATTTTGAGACATTCAGGGGGTCCGAGGGGTTATTTAGAGGGTCCCTAACCTACTTGTATCATCTGTATTTTGCACCTTGGATTAAGGGATCAATAAAGTTACTGTACAATGTGCATATATACATTTTATTATTTTTATTTGGATCACACAAACTGTATATATGAAAATTACACTTCGTCTAATGTCCTCTACACATCCTCTTTTATTTTTGGACTTTAAATTTGGACTGTAGATCCTTAATTTATTTACTTACTTTATAATTACTTTATACCTTAACTGTGTTAATTTCATTAAATAAATGGTGGAACACATTTACAATAAAATACGTATACATTAGTGACAGTTTTAGTTTATTTTTGAACTAAAAGCATTTTAAACAGTTGTACACACAAAAGGCATAATGTTAGTTATATATTTTTAAATACTGATATTTAAGTAATATTCTAAGCTGAATAGGAGTTATGTTTTGGCATAGCCACCTCCCAATAAAAAGCACCTTATAAATAATGTATGTTTATATATGTAGTTTATTTTAATTAATGCTTTAAATGTCTGAACACCTAACTGATTTTCAGTGGGTCTACATTTTGAATTAATTTGATAGGATGTTCTTGCATTAAGGGCTTTATTCCAAATGCATTAAACCACACTTTCATGGTGTTTTATGTATTTTTCATGATCTATGTTGTTGGCAGTCAGCTTTACACATATTAGATACATCAATGCCATATTATAATAAATGTTTTATTAGCTTTTAAGCTGCTTTCTTTTATGTATATGTATGCTCTTGTCATGTATTAATGTACTAAATGGTATTCATTAAAACTCAGTTGGATTAATGGGGGATGATTAGTTCTGAATCACAAGTGCTTGTCTATCTCAAAGGTATAGAGTGATGCTCCATCAAAACACAGTTCCACTGCTCCACAAGTCAGGGCTGATGGGCTTAATATCCATCTAGCCAATGCCTGGAATTGGTTATGGGAAAATACTGAGAATGTATGTAACGGTTAAAAACTTGGTTCTTTAATTTACTGAAACCAGTTCAGTGCATGTTCACAGCACAGCTTTAATTTTCCCATCTACTTTATTTAGCGCACAGGTCAGCACTAACTTGCATCAGTGAAATATTTCCCCCTCATAATGTACACCACCTTAAGAGCCAGGAGTGCTTGCTTTTCCGGAAAGTACCATCTTGAACACACCCCCCCTCCCAGCTCTCGCCTCCTTTTCCATTCCATTAGCCTCCATCTGAACGATTCCGCGCCATTAAATGAAGATGTGGCAAAATGTATTGGATTTACTCTGGGATAATGTCCTTTTCTCCCACTGAGATTCTCCTACGGCACAGCAAGACACCGGATGCATTTATTTTCACTCCTAATTGATCAGATCGCTCTCAAAGGAACTGCACGGAACTGGTGTCCCAGGAACTAGTGTGTGATGAATCGGAGGGTTTGTCCATTCATAACTCAAACTTGCTCAGGGCTCAAATTCCGAGCGTGCCACTTATGTGTCGATGGATTATGGATCATAGGAACATAGCAGAGTTCAAACTGTTGCAAACCGTTTTTTGTTTGCGTGATGACAGGAAATGAAGGAGCATGATGTATACAGCTCATAATACGAGGCAGAATCAGCAATGAATAGAGCCTTTAACCGATCTCACAATTGGAACGAGGCCTGCTGAATGGCAATTACACAGATGGCTGAAAATGGCGATTACAGACAAGATGGCTGCCGCATTTATCATGTGTTCTTTTAAAAGGTATACACAAAACCAGAAATAAATATGATGCTTCCACAATGTGTATTACCAACATCAACGATGCAGGCAGTATGCCACATTGTGATGTAATGTCAGCAGACTTAACAAACCATTATAACATCCAGTTCTGTTGTTTGTTTCTGCCATTTAATTATGATAAACCATACAAATTATACTCAGATGTCAATATGCTTGTGGTTGTTTTTGTTGGACTATATCAAAAGAACAATTAATTGAGATAAATAATTTATTATTCACTGTCCTGCGATTGAATAACAATCTGTCCAGGGTATTTCCTGCCTTCTACGCAGTAAGATCTCCAATAGCCCCCTAACCAAGTAGAATGAAGTGGCTTGAAGATGAGAAATGATGAGGAAAATATATTAATCATAAAATATACAATGCACAGGCAATATTGTAGGGTCAATTACCCCCCAAACATTCAACATTTAACAAATAAACAGTCTGTTCTTTGTACATTATGTGTAGTTATGTTCATGAATCAACAAAACAATCTTTCTCCAATAATGAAGATCATAATTCTATTTGGGCAATTATGTAAAAATTGTTACAGACCTAATCATTAGCAAAGTTTTTAAATATTTAGAGAGATAGAGAGAGAGGGAGAGAGTGGTTTATAAATGAACTTGTGTTTTGATAAAAGATTAATATGCAGTAAACTAATATACAGTAAAATGGTGGACGTTATACTGAATAGCTCTAGGATTAGCCAGGTTACCATTCAGCTGCAAGATGAGCCTGGATTCATTTATATTAACATAAACACACGTACCTTACTTAAACTACATAAACCCAACTGTCACTCCTTTAAATATGCAAAGATAGGACAATGTGTGCCTCCTTGTTGTAAGTTATAACCTTTTCCCCATATGATATAAGTAAGAAATAGAATTTTTTTTACTGATACCTGATCCCAAAATATACATCTATAAACAGTACCAATACATACTCTGTATGGGGATCCTGTCAGCGTGTTTCCCGTTGTACATTGTGTTTCCCATAATGTACATACTCAGCTGTTACTGCTTGCCATCCCACATCAATGAAGTGTTTTTAAGTTCTGTCTACAGGCATGCATGTATCCATCATTATCACAGATTGTGTATTTTACATACAGTAGTGTTCAAAATAATAACAGTACAATATGACTAACCAGATTGATCACTGTTGTTGGTATAAATTATACTACCCCATGACAAACAATTTACCAGTTGGTGCAGTAGATTACCAACAGACTCAGCTTTCATGATATGCACGCTCTTGAGTCTGTGTATTTGAATTAATTGATAGGGGTGTGTTCAAAATAATGCAAACCGGATTCCAAAACAGTTGGGACACTAAACAAATTGTGAATAAAAACTGAATGCAATGATGTGGAGGTGCCAACATCTAATATTTTATTTAGAATAGAAGACAAATCACAGATCAAAAGTTTAAACTGAGAGAATGTATCATTTTAAGGGAAAAATACGTTGTTTCAAAATTTCATGGCGTCAACAAATCCCAAAAAAGTTGGGACAAGTAGCAATAAGTGGATGGAAAAAGGAAATTGAGCATATAACGAACAGATGGAAGACCAATTAACACTAATTAGGTAAATTGACAACATGATTGGGTATAAAAAGAGCTTCTCAGAGTGTCAGTGTCTTTCTGAAGCCAAGATGGAAAGAGGATCACCAATTCCACCATTGTTGCGCAGAAAGATACCAGAATGGTGTTACCCAGCGTAAAATAGCAAAGACTTTTAAGTTATCATCATCAACCGTGCATAACATCATCAAAAGATTCAGAGAATCTGGAACAATCGCTGTGCGTAAGGGTCAAGGCCTTAAAACTCTACTGGATGCTCGTGATCTTCGGGCCCTTAAACATCACTGCACCTCAAACAGGAATGCCACTGTCAAGGAAATAACAGAATGGGCTCAGGAATACTTCCAGAAAGCATTGTCAGTGAACACAATCCACCGTGCCATCCGCCGCTGCCAGCTGAAACTCTACAGTGCAAAAAGGAAGCCATTTCTAAGCAAGCTCCACAAGCTCAGAGGTTTGCACTGGGCCAGGGGTCTTTTAAAATGGAGTGTGGCAAAATGGAAGTTCTGTGGTCAGATGAGTCACGATTTGAAGTTCTTTATGGAACACCGGGACGCCATGTCATCCGGACCAGAGAGGACAAGGATAACCCAAGTTGTTATCAACGCTCCGTTAAGAAGCCTGCATCACTGATGGTATGGGGTTGCATGAGTGCTTGTGGCATGGGCAGCTTGCATGTCTGGAAAGGCACCATTAATGCAGAGAACTATGTTCAGGTTCTAGAACAACATATGCTCCCATCTAGACGTCATCTCTTTCAGGGAAGACCCTGCATTTTTCAACAAGATAATGCCAGACCACATTCTGCAGCAATCACAACATCATGGCTACGTAGGAGAAGGATCCGGGTACTGAAATGGCCAGCCTGCAGTCCAGATCTTTCACCTATAGAGAACATTTGGCGCATCATAAAGAGGAAGGTGCGACAAAGAAGGCCCAAGACGATTGAACAGTTAGAGGCCTGTATTAGACATGAATGGGAGAGCATTCCTATTTCTAAACTTGAGAAACTGGTCTCCTCTGTCTCCAGACGTCTGTTGAGCGTTGTAAGAAGAAGGGGGGATGCCACACAGTGGTAAAAATGGCCTTGTCCCAACTTTTTTGGGATTTGTTGACGCCATGAAATTTTGAAACAACATGTTTTTTTAGTTAAACATATTTGTTTAGTGTCCCAACTTTTTTGGAATCCGGTTTGTAGCATTGTGGAGTTCAATTAGTGAGGTCAGTCATTCTGTGAAGAAACAGGTGTGAATCAGTTGGTCTTTATTTAAGGCTGAAGCCAGCACATGTTGTACATGCATTTCTCCTTGAAAGCCTGAGAAATATGAGTCGTTCAAAACATTGCTCAGAAGAACAGCATGCTTTGATTAAAAAGTTGATTGAAAAACTTATAAAGAAGTGCAGACAACGGTAGGCTGTTCAGCTGAAATGATTTCCAATGCTTTAAAATGGAAAGCAAAACCAGAGAGACGTGGAAGAAAATGGAAGAATAGCCAGATTGGCAAAGGCTCAGCCAATGATCAGCTCCAGGATGATCAAAGACAGTCTCAAGTTCCGTGTGAGTACTGTAAGAGTTAGAAGACGTCTGTGTGAAGCTAATCTATTAGCAAGAAGTCCCTGGAAAGTCCCACTGTTAAAAAAAAAAAAGACATCTACTGAAGCGGATACAATTTGCCAAAGAACACATCAACTGGCCTAAAGAGAAATGGAGAAAATTTTGTAGAATGATGAAAGTAAAATTGTTCTTTTTGGGAGTTCATCAGACAACCTCCAAACTCTGATTTCAAGCCATAGTACACTCTGGAGACAGTGAAGCATGGTGGTGCAAGCATCATAATATGGGCATGTTTCTCTTACTATAGTGCCGGGCCTGTTTACTGCACACCAGGGATCATGGACCAGTTTGCATACATCAAAATACTTGAAGAGGTCATGCTGCCTTACGCTGAGGAGAAAATGCCCTTGAAGTGGGTGTTTCAACAAGACAATGACTCTAAACACACCAGTAAACGAGCAAAGTCTTGGTTCCAGTCCAACAAAATTGAGGTTATGGAGTGGCCAGCCCAATCCCCGAACCTTAATCCTATAGAAAACTCGTGGGTGACATCAAAAATGCTGTTTCTGAAGCAAACCCAAGAAATGCAAATGAATTGTGGGATGTAGTCAAAGCATCCTGAGCTGGAATACCAGTTGACAGGTACCAGAAGTTCGTTGATTCTTCACAACACAGATGTGAAGCAGTTCTAAAAAACTGTGGTTATACAACTAATATTAGGTTAGTGATTCACAGGAATGCTAAATCCTACAAAGAAAGAGTAGATATTTTGAGTTTTTAAAGACAAATGCAGACACTGCAAATTTTTTGAACAGCCAATGTTCATTTTTTGTTATTTTCTGTAAAGTAGTTAATAATTATAGACATTTCTCTTCATGTTTTGATTTAGAAAACAGTGTGCAATGTTCCCAATGCACGGAAATGAAAACTATTACAAAGATTTTGTGCTTAACTGTATTATTACTGCTATTATTACTATAACTGCTATTATTTTTAACACAACTGAATCTCTTTTGTCCAAAAATAAAAGGAACAGGTTGGATGACTTCAAAGATGAATGCAAAACATTCTTAACTTTTAATATAAGTTAATGTTAATTTTCAAACAGGGTAAAGAGCAGTTGCTAAAACACATGATTAACAGTGAAAAGCAGGTTAAACTTCATAGGCAAACTTTTTTTTCCCTGCTATAAATGTACTCATGTTCATATTTTCTCAGATAGCTCTAATGATTATTTTTGAATAATAATAAAATCATTTAAATGTACTTCTTTCTTTATGTTATAGATCTGTTTGCATAACTGCTATAGATGCTATCGTCTCCGTTCCCTCTTAACCACTTCACATATTTTGTTGCTGCCATTGTGCTTATTAACCACCAGCCACCACTGACACAGACCTACATAAGTGTGGATATTTGTGAGGGTTCATTAGGAAGTAGAGTTCAAGAGTAAGTAAGAATAAAAGGGATTTGGTCTGAGGGGTGTGTAAATAAGCCAGGCGGTGTGTTATTGTCAGAGTGTGGTCCCTGGTGTTCTGCAGCTCTCTGCCCTGGCCAAAGTAGCACACGTACACACAACGAGAGTTGCTGGAGGTAAGAATCTCTGAACCCTAATGGCTCGGCTCCCTTTGCCTGTATTTTAATCAGCCAATGTTTTTATGAACAGAGAGAGAGAGAGAGAGAGAGAAAGAGTGAGGGAGAGGAGAGGAGCCTGGCACTCCATGAGGCATTCATCTTTTCCCATTTTCTCCCTCCGTCTCGCTACCGCCAGCCCATCATTTGTGAAATCAGCTGTAGCACAGGGAGAAGTTGGAGGTGGAAAATGGACTTGTGGAAGGTGCACAGGCATGTCTACCAATGCAGATAGTGCTTGGAGGTGTGAATTAAAGCGTATGGTGCTTGGGGAAGATGGTGGAGGGTCTGTCATTGCAGTGACGGACTCGCCATTGATATGTTTTTCTTTAGTGGATTTTGTTTCATTCCTGTTGAGAAACAGAACTGTGCTTGTATATTGTTTTTTGGGGTTTTTATGGTGCCTGGAGTAACAGCATAGAAGAGTGTGCAGGAACTCACAAGTATGTTCTCATATTAGCATTAGGAACAATGAGGTTAGGAGCACAGGGCTAACACTATTAGGCTTAATATTCCCTGGCCTCCAGGCCTGGATACAGTGAGTGCGTTTTGCTCCAGTAGAATAGTTTGGCTGGAGTTCTTAGAGAAATCTCAGTAGTGCATCATCCTTAAAAAGAAGAAAGGCATGGACATAGTGCACTTGAACTGAACGGTGAGTCACTGGATGTGTGCACTTCAGCGTCTAATAAAATCCATCAACAACAGGTTATCTGCTATAGTCGTTATCAAATCTACTTCGTCAGTGAATAAGTCAATGTCACCGAATCAAGTGGTGTCAGTTTTTGGATATTAGCTGTTTTTGAGGGATGGTAGTGGGGGTTTGGGGAATAGGGGAATAATTATTAAAAAATAATTTTATTATTACCAATTGTACAAGGTTTTTTATTATCAGTTGGACTTGGTTGTGAAGCCAACATTTTATAAACGGTTTTTCTGTAAGTCACTAAGTTACCAAATATTGATGAAGTGCATTTTTGGGGGCTTGTTAAGTGGATTTTCTTACTTGACCTTGCTCTCTGATCTTTTCTCTCTGTACCTGTCTAATTAAAAAACAGCCAGTTTCCCCTCCACCCGTTCCCATTCAAGCCAAAATGAATCAAAATCTTGATGGGCTACCAATGGTAGAATTTCTTTAGTTACTTTGACTGAAAGATACTGTGTGGAAGAAATACAGGAATAATACAAAGAGTGGGGGAAAGAGAGTGGGTTAAAGACTGCATTGATGTGGAATGATTCAAAGACAGTGTGTAAAGTCTGTGAGAAGATTTTTTTTGTCTTCTCCATACATTAAATGACCAGCCAAATGTCCAGTAGACTTTGTTTGTTTTTTAAAAATTCTTTAAAAAAAATGCATTAATTTATTTAACATTATTTTATTTATTAATTATTATTATTTTATTTTTTTTAAGTAAACTTGCAAGTACGATTATTTTTTAAAAGGTTGTTATGTATAATGTGTATCTCTTCAAGCAGCCTGTGTGTCACAAATTGTGGTAAGTAAGGTCACCCAAGTTGCTTCTTTTGGGCTTGTATTAATAGTTACTTATCTACTTAGTTTCTTGTTTCTCTTACAAAATCTGGTGACACTTTAGTTAGATCTCCCTCTATTACACAACACTACTAAGATGGGAGGCTAACTCTGGAAAATGCTTCCTCCAACTTTAATGGACAGCTCAGTGCACTTAGAGGAGAATGCTAATTGCTAATCCTGTTGCCTCGCCTAACAGACGTACGCTTTAGTTAGCATCTTGCTGAGGAATGGGAGGAAGAGAAAGGACTATGCTAGCTGACCAGAGAAAGGGGGATAGTCAGTTATGCTTCCAGTAGTGCCACTAGTGGTTATACTTCTGGTAGCGCCAAGCAAACATGCTAACATGGCAACACATAAATGAAAACTGATATCTTCCAAAATGCATAATGCTAATAAGGCTATTTGTTAACATTCACTGTTAGCAACATTAGTATTACTAGATCCTTTCCTTTATTCTTTTTTATTTCATTTGGATTTATTTCCTGTATCCCTTTAACTTTTACATTCTTCAGACCTTACTATTTCTGTGAATCTGGTCAATAAAGGCTGCATCTCATTTGTGGGCTACACAGTTAATGCCATGTAGTAATCTTAACAGAATGAGTTTGGCAGACTGGTACACAAAGTGTTAGCATATTGCATCGTTTCTTACTAACAGGACGTGATGAAGCCTAAGTTATAC
Source organism: Prochilodus magdalenae (assembly GCA_024036415.1). NCBI lineage: Eukaryota > Metazoa > Chordata > Actinopteri > Characiformes > Prochilodontidae > Prochilodus > Prochilodus magdalenae. The sequence goes on along the minus strand of JAMWET010005769.1, from coordinate 85,085 downwards.
CAAGCTGGACTCTGAAAGCTGCTTTGGCGGAGGTTGTATTTACAAAACACAAACAAATAAACCCACTATTTACTGCAATACACGACAGATTTGGGTTGAACTCACATTTATACACTGTTTCTGGTCCCACCACCACTGCAGCCTCTGTTGCATCACTGGCAGACATATTTTTCAAAACTTTAAAGATGTGAAAATCTCCTCCCTGTCCATTTCCCATTGTGGGCTATGTGGGACAATAGTGTCTATGACTACCATACTCAAACGTTGACTAGTTGTGCATTTGCACAAGTGTATATTGTGGATTTTTGAGTATACTCAACTTTGACATACATAACTGTACTATACTGACGCTGTCCAATCTCCATTTTTGTAAATTTTTGCTCTGCATTTTTTGCATGCAACAGCTATAGTTTACATTGTGTGAAATTTTATGATAAAAGGAAAAACAGAATTGGTCCAAATGTTTTTGTCTGCTCCTGTTAAGTTGCCATATTGGAGATAGTTGTATTTCTTTGGACAACGACAATAGACTACATACTCAAAAACTAGTTAGAATTAGCATTAAGTGCGCAATTGGGACGCACCTATGGTCCTAATGCCAGGGATGTCCAATCTTATCTGCTATAGGCCAAGGTAGCTGCAGCTGTTCATTCTGAACAAGCAGGTGCACACCTGATTCTGCTTGTGTAATCAGTTGGTCTCAGTCTTCAACCACTCGTGTGGTTCTGCTTTGTTGGAATGAATACCTGCAGCCCCACCAGCCTGTTACAGACAAGAATGGACACTCCTGCTTTATGCACAAGCTAAATCAGCAAAGTTGACATTTTCCTTCATTTTTCTATAAAACAGCATCTCATCTTTGTCTATCTTCTTTCCCTGTGATTAATTCCACCTAGCTAGAGGGCATTTTCTTCATATCCATCTTACTGAGGCCCACGCTCATTTGTTACCTGTGATGGGCTATGGTTCACTGTCTGTCCCCCATACTTAATGTGTTACTAATTACTCTTCTCCTACTCTCTGCTACTCACCTGGGCTCTCTCTCTCTCTCTCTCTCTCTGTCTCTCTCCCTCTCTCTCCCCTTCTCCCTCTCCCTCCCACCCTCTCTAGCCTTTCACTGAGTACTTCTCCAAGCCTCTCTTGAGAAAATGAAGGGGCAGACTGTACATGTGTGCTGTTTGGAGCTGGATAACATTGCACTTGTTCAGCATAATTGGTCCGGAAACGCACTGTAATTTGTGACTGGAGAGCAAGCCCCACCGACTCGTACCACCGTAAATTTGCATTTGAGAGCCCACCCTCGCTTAATCAGTTCTCATAAAGAGAATGCTCTTGCTTCATTAGTGACACATTTGCATATTACCCTGCACCATAAAACTATTTAAGCTCAAATGAAATATTTGGTTCCAGTTATGAACAGAACTCCACTCTGTGTCATTCCAGAGCACTAATTTCTCTTTAAGTGAATGACTGCATGGCCCTTCATGGCCCTCAGCTTCTTGTGTACATTTAAGCCAGAGTTAAAAGTGGTCTTTTCAGTAAATGTGGGCCCATAGACTTGACTGGTATAAGAAGCTAAGCAGTAAATCACACATCTAAGCAGGTAACTTATCATTTGCTGCTCTTTGAGACTCTATTTGTTGACTCAATATACTGTATTTCATGACTGATTAAAAGTAGTGCTAAGCAGGAATCTAGCTCTCTCACTCGTGTGTGTGTGTGTGCATTTGCATATGTCTGCATGTTTTCATGTGTTCACAGCCAGATATATCCAATGTGTTTATGCCCTGTCTTCTCCCCTCACATGCTGTTCCATCTGTGTGCAGCATTGGCACTCTACCAGAACATCTCCTCAAGCTTGTCAATCCCAGATTCCCGCATGTCCGACACCCACAGGAAGTGAAGGGACCGCTAAGATGGTGCAAAGAAGAAAGTGGGGAGGGAGGGCTGGAAATACAACCCATAATAGTGATTGGCTGTTTGGCTGCTTTCCAAGGTAACCAGGATGTACAGAGCCAGGCCTGTGTCCTCTTAAAGGTCAACAGAAGCCATCTCAGTGACATAGCTCATACTGTATAATATATATTGCTCTTAACTCAGTCTCACAAGTATAGATAAAGATAAAGTCGGGGCTGCTTTTCAGCAATGTAAGATATTAGTGCATTCCCTTATCCATAATGTATTCTTTCTAATGAGCACACACAGCCACTTGGTGCACTTATTGTGAGGGAAGGCAATCAATTGCATTCTCACAGCTTGTGTAGTCTCCATAGAAAAGCATTGCTAATAGAATGGGACTCACTGCAGTAGCTGGACTTGGTACGGATGCCAAATGCCAGGTGTCTGCTTCAAAGGTTTAAAGATGTAATGGAACTGCCTTCTGTGGAGTGATGGAGCTTCATACATTACCTTTGGTATGAGCTGGAGTGGTATTTGTGATTCAGAACATTTGTACCCGACCTTACGAATGTTTACATGGCAGAATGCAATCAAATCCTCACAGTCATGATTCAGTATCCTACCCAGAAAAGTCTGTAACAAAGTACTGGAGCCAGACAGAAGTAATGAGTCATTTATTTTGGTCCAGTGGCAAAACTAGAAGCAGCGCAGGTGCAGCAATTACACTTATGACCCTAGGGAGAGTGGAGAAACTCTATAGGACCACCTAACATTTAAACCACTTATGCAGTTTCAGAAAGATAATTTATGGGTAGCTCTGATTAATTGATGATTTCAATGAATGATTTCAGTCATTTACAATCAAAACAAACTTGATTGATATATAACATCAGCAAGAACACAAGTGAATTTCATTGTGATGCTCTCAAGTTTAATTTTGCTTAGGATGCCCCTTACTGTTTACCCTACAGGGGCCCTTAGGATCTGAGTCACCTGCCGTAGTTGTCTTACTTCAAGGCTACTCAAAGTGCATGCTACTGGGTGCCACTACATAAAACTTGCAATCTGAGTGGCAGAAGTGGCCATTAGTTTGTTTTAGACTAAACAAATTTAATAGATGTATTCTTGACTTGAATGGATGTGCATGCTGAACACAGTTTGAGTGTATTTAGTCAACAAAATATGAATGGTGCCTTTAAAATAACTTAATTTCTAAAGTTAGAATATACAAATGCCACAGGCACAGTTACGGCCACTCTCCTTTACAAAGGCTTTCAAGGCTGCTCAAACAGAAAACAGAAAAAAGTAGAGGCCATCCACTTCATGATCCATTTGCAAAACAAAGCACAATCTTGACAATCCATGACACAAAAATTAAGTGGATACGCTTAAAAAAAAGAGTTCTTTCATTAAAGAAATTAACTTTGGCTGTCTTGATGCAGTAATTGTGTTATTTTCCATTACTGATAGATGTACTGGCAACCAATCGCATCCTCTCTCTCTCTCACTCTCTTTCTCTCCTTCTCCCCCTTTTCTGACTCTGCAGCCCCCTACCCATGTTCTTCCGCACGGTGGCCATATGTGCAGTTTCGCAGTAGCATCCAGATATGTCCCATCCCAAGGCCTGTCAGTCTTTCCTCAATCAGGCATCTGTCAGACAGTGAGGCAGAGCCAGGCAGAGGCAGCCGTGCATAGCACTCAGCCAGAGACCTATTGGTGACTACCCAACAGAACAGCCTGCAAGCATCCAACAAATTCTCTTCTATATTGATTCAGCATTTAGTGTTTTTGTAAGCAAGTTCTACTTTAACCCTTCCAGTTAATGCATTCATTCAGTCAGTCAGTCAGGCATTCATTCATTCTTTCAATTTTATTGTCAATTTGCAATAACTTATATTAAAGGCCAAATAAAGTTGTTCCGAGGACAACCATATACAATCATCATTAAAAGAATAGTTGCACAAATAGCTGCACCCAGATGGAATTAACCGACAAGAATGAACTTGCTGGGTAGGTTTAGATTTGTGAGACAACGCATATGGTGTAAGCAAGGACGAGCCTTATTGCTGTACCTGACTGACCCAACAGCCACGGCTCCAAACATTCAGCAGGTAGTGATGCCCACCATGAGTCATCCTGTTACTGCCTGAACCATTGGCAGTTATGACCATTATGAGGATTGCTCACCACATCAATGCCGCCAAAGACTTTGTCATAGAATGACTTAGAAAGGCAGTAGGTTATCTTCAGTGGTGGAGACGACCAACAAATCTGTGTGTGGAGGCACCGTGGTCAGTGCCAAGATGAACGGCTTGTTGTCATGTGTCACATGCCCAGAAGACCTGGTGTGACTCCACCTTCACCCCTACCACAGGACCTGTGATGAACAGGACACCATGAGGAGCCTTTACAACATCATGCCAAGATTTCTGGCATGTTGTGTTAGCAAACATGGTGGCCTCACACCATACCGAGAGACACTACTTCTGTATGTGTAGCTCTATAAATAATGCCCATATCAATCTAAATGTATCATCATTTACTGGTAATCTTTATCTTTCTTCCAAATATCAATGCAATCCAACACTTCATTCTGGGTGCCACTTCTTTTGTAGCTTTAAATTTGTAACAATATCAAATGTAAATATCTGTGTCTGAAATTTTGACATTGGGATTAAGGCCAAAGTCTACACATTTTAATGTTATGGTAAGTGACAAAGACATACAGAAACTTTAGACCTATCCTAACAGTGTGGCCATTCACACAAATACTAAATAAATAGCATTTGAAATAACAAGACACTCTAAACGTATTTTGACAGCAACAGTTGTGCGCTGAAGTTTCTTATTATATCGACTGGAGTTATCTCCCACCGATATAGAGAACTTGACCAATCCTGCAATAGTAGCTGCAAAATTTGTGGGGTGGAGCATGTTAAGCCATTAAAAGTGTGGGCCCATGTACAGACCCTTAAGGGTTTCATCGTGCGTCCCGTTGAAGGACGTTCACAGTCTCTCTGGTCCCTCGCTGTTGGGGTGTTGCTGTCCCGCTGTATCAGAGTGCTTTTGTCTACGGCTGGGACGGATCTAGTGGACAGCTTGGAGCTCAGCACGCTGCCACTGCTGCCACAGCCACTCCTCTCCTCTCTGCGGTGCCCGTTCAGCGAGCCACACACACACACACACCGGTGGCCACAGAGCAACTACCTGGCCATGTGCTGTCGGTCACGGCTGACCTGGAGTGGACACCATGGGCCCTCACGCCTCTTTAGCAGCCAGACAATCTGTCCTACACACCCAGATGGACACATGCACACGCACATTGACATATGATTCAAACACGTAATTCAAATCGCTTTATCAGTGTTCATTCTGGCAGAGTATCAGTAAACATTTTTGGAGCTACCAAATTCCTTTCTGCACTTGGAATGGAAAGTACATACACACATACACCTGAGGTGTAACTGGAGACTATAGCACATGGGGGGTGGGTAGTAAAACCTGTATTTGGCATATCATATAGGTATGCTAGACCCCACTGGTGAATTATTTATCCAGAGCAACTTACAATTGAATCATTTTAGATTTAGACCATACAAGATATTTATAGAGCAAATGCAGCATTAGAAGTCTTGCCTAAGAAGTCATACTGAGTCATACTGATGTGGTGTGGTCTACTTGGCCATGTGGGGAATCAAATCCCAGTCTGCTAAGTAGATGGTATTACTACTCACTACTCTCTACACCATGACATAATGCTAGTTACACTACTGATACAAATACACTTTATATCTGATGCCCTGTTCCTACTTAATAAATACGTATTTGTCACTTTTGCTTTTAAAAAGTAACCTGCCAAAGGCATGTCCAAAGCAATGCCATATAATCTACTTTTGGTTCTATAATAAACTTGTCCAGAAAACAAAACGTGTGCAAACATACAGAATTTCACACTATAGGTTGATGGATGATGTAAATGTTTCCAATAAAAAATGTGTTCTATAAACATGCATCTAAGATAAAATTATTATAGAGCCTTCTTATTACCTGGAGATTTTCTAAGGTTCTTCAAATATCAACATTTAATGTACAATTTTTTTTTCCAGGACCAAAACTAGTCCTTCTTTACCGTAATCCCAGGAACCCTTTTGATATCTTTGTTCCTAAGACTATTCTATGAATCTACTGTAGATATATACCATATTTAGTCTTTTTTGTGTCAGGCAGCAAAAATGTTTACGCTCATTTGTTTAAATACAGCCCCAGCTCCCTCATGCACACCAACATACTCATTCCCACTATCTGATCCATAATTTGTATTTAGGACACAGCAATAATAGTCCAGTAATTTTCACCAAGAACAAAGCCTCATCTACTCCCTAACCACATCTGGATTATCTCCACCATTCTCTCTTCCTCTTCCTTCTCCAGCTCCCCAAGGATTGCTCCATGTGTAGTGCTAAATACCCAGACGCGCCATCTGACCAGACTGATGGCCAGCACTTTCTCGAACTCCACAAGGAACGGCTGCCCTACTGTGGCTGAGAAAGAGGAAGAGAAAATCGCTTTTCTTGCTCAAATTGTGGAATAGAGAAGAAGCTGGTATGATACTGGGATTGCACAGTTATGGAATAGTTACAGGTCAGTCATGTTCAGTAATTATTATTATTATGGTATTATCCAGTCAGTATAGCAAAAGCATCCAGGTTTAAATGAATTGTTGTGGTTTTAAGGTCAACAGCAGTTTAACCACACCCATAGTGCTGGCAGCAGTTTACCGGGCTCATTCATTTTACAGTCATAAGGAGTGTTGTTGCTACCGGTTAAATCAGAAAATATGTCCAGAATTAATTAAATATTGTTCTGTTCATGGCTGTTGGTATGCAAATGGATTATTCATGCTTTTTAACGCACTAAACGTCCAAAGACGGGAGTTTGAAATATTTCCAACACATTTAAATACACGGGAGGACCTGGACAATGGCCTAAAGAGAGCTGGGACCACAGTTTCAAAGCTTAGGTGTGGAAACATCATACTTTGGGGGTGCTTTTCTGCAAAGGGGAGAGGACGACTGGATCGTAGTGAAGGGAGGATGGATGGGATCATGTATCGTGAAATTTTGGCCAACAACCTCCTTCCCTCAGTAAGAGCATTAAAGATGGGTTGTAGCTGGTCTTCCAGCATGACAATGATCCAAAACACAGAGCCAGGGCAACTAAGGAGTGGCTCGATAAGAAGCATTTGAAGGTCCTGGAGTGGCCTAGCCAGTCTGCAGATCTGAATCAAATAGAAAATATTTAAAGGGAGCTGAAACTCAGTGTTGCCCAGCAACAGCCCCGAAACCTGAAAGGTCTGGAGAACATCTATATGGAGGAGTGGCCAAAATCCCTGCTGTAGCGTGTTCAAACTTGGTCAAGAACTACAGGAAATGTCTGACCTCTGTAATTGCAAACAAAGGTTTCTGTACCAAATATTAAGTTCTGTTTTTCTATTTTATCAAATACTTATTTCATGCAATAAAATGCAAATTAATTAGAGTTTTTTTTTTTTAGATTCTGTCTTTCATAGTTTAAGTGTACCTTTGATAAAAATTACAGATCTCTCCAGTCTTTGTAGGGGAGGAAACTTGTAAAATCAGCAGGGTATCAAATACTTATTTGTATATCAAATACTATATGTATATATCTATTTGTATGTGTTTGTAGAATTTTTGAAACAACCTGAAATTTAAAACTTTCTTGTCCTTGTTTCGCTTTAATTACAGTATACACTCAAACTGGTATGTGCTTCATACGTTTGTGCAAAAGCCTCTGATGATCAGATCTGATGCTATTGTGGTCATCTGAATAGGTTAAAATAAAATATAAGACATAATTATTGAAAATATCTAAACATGTTCTGCTGTTTATTCCCAGGCTTAATGATAACTCCAATTGTTAACCTCACTGTATATCATAATAACAAAAGCACAAGTTTTATTTTTTACTTTGAGATAAAGAAATTATCCAATCGTCATGTAGAAATGAGACATGACTTTTTGTCTTATGGTACATAAGCCACCACATATGTTTAGAAGTGATTCTAAATGGATGTAAAATGTAGGAAGAGTATTTTACATCCTCTTAATACTGGCCTATTTTAATGCTGTCTGTGGAAGCCATTATAACTAAAAGTGCGTAAGAGTGTACTCTAACTAAAATAGCTCAAGTTGTACATCAGTGTTCATAGTTCTACACCTCTATTTTCATTATACCAACTTCAACCACACGGTGAACTCAACTTTTCACTCTCTACTACTGTGGCTAACAAATCTCTCTTTCATTCCATGCACAGAGCTGGCATACAGACAATTATTCCTCTTGAATGTGAATCAGAAAAGCTCAAATTTGCATCAACTATGAGTTGCTTAACACATATGCAAACACACACACACACACATTAGAGATGGATTTGGAGTGAACAGCTGTTTAAATTAAATTCAGGAGAGTGAGTCCACAGACAGTTCAGCTACACTGGAGTGATGGAGGTTGTCACATAGATGAAAGAGCTGATAAGAGCAGACTGCACTTTTTATTATATTGCTGCTTTTTATTATTATTTCTTCACCCACTGAAATTGAGAAACATGACGAATGAGTAGACTATCAGGAGTAGGCTTTAACTAATTTGAGAGTCAATATTAAAAGTAATTAATTTTTTTGTGATTGTTTTGCTCCTTGAATTTGAATAACACGGTTATTCAAGCTTTAATTTATTACCAAAAGCAGACAAATACCTTTTGGTATGGCTTTGATATGAAATGAGTTACAGATGATGGCTTGAAAGGGAAAAAAATGAAAAAATGAATCCGGAGAATCCCTTCTTTGATTTTTTGGGTTTCTTTAATCTGGGTTCAACTCATACATTTTGGTCAGCATGTCTCAAGAAAGCTTTGCAGTCCTGTAGTGAGTCTTACTTTTGGGATTTAGTTTAAAATTTGCTATTCTTTACTGTGGGCCCCTAATAGTACAGTTAATAATCTCACATGGGCCACATATTGCACTTAAATTGAATGTCTCAATTTAAAGGTTTGAAGATGATATAACATTAAACAGTTATTTGTAAAATCAAAATTCAATTCAATGTAGTTGATCAGCCAAGTCATGTTTGGTGTCCAGATTTTGCTTCTTAAAATTAATACTAGAGTTATGAGACTAAGACACGTAGCAAACATTAGAAGTCACTCAAATGTTTTCTGCGCATCCCCAAAACTTCAATTAAACCACATGCAGTTCATTCAGACTTGTTAAAGTGTTGAGGACACAGTATGTGACTAACTGTAAGCTATAAAACTAGAGCATCCATTTGATGATGCATGAGGACGTGGATTTTGACATACAGGCTGAATTCTGGGTAACACGATTGACTTGTTATGTGTTTTAAACCACATTGACATGTCTGAATGGCCATAATGAAGACATAGATGCAGTTTGTGTGGAATGACAGAAAGGCTGGGCATAGCTGCCAGAACTATGGGGGCAAGGGAACATTTGACCCAGCTCATTTCAAAGTACTTGTTATGATGCTTACATCAAAGAAAATCTAGGCTCTAACTAACTGAAGTACTGAAGGCTTTGCTTTTGTGAATTTGGTAAGTGTATCTTACTAATCTGGTAAAAAAAAAATACTGCTATACAGAAACAAATACATTTGTCCACAGATTATGGTTTTACACTGTGTGCATTTACTGAATGCCTACCATGTTTGGTGTGGACCCATCAAACCTTCTCTTTAGTTTCTTTTTGCTGTCTGAAGCTTTGCTACCTGAGGCTGAACCCAGTCAAGCATATTGTTAGAAACAAGGGATAGTTTGAGGGACTTTGTAGAGTGTGTAAGTAATATCACTCTTGTAGCTCCAGCGCTAACCTAAAGAAGCTAAAATTGCAATTTGTTAAGCAAATCTACATTATAGGGCAACCATTTCTATTAGCGGTTAGCACATGTATGTGTGTGTGGCTACACTAGAGTGCTTCCCTAGTGAAGTGACAAAAAATAAATTGTGCAAAAGCAATAATAAATACAAACACATATTTATGGGTTCAATTCTCTCTAGCAATGCCTGAACATAGTTGTGCATTTCCAGTGTTTAGCTGACAGTGTGTGTTGACAGCTCTCAGGCACTGCCATTCCGTTATGATTGCATTGTCTGCGCCGCCGTATTGAGGCATTTTACTGCAGCACACATGTCAGTTTTACTGTCCTCCTGCTGAAATTAATGAAATGGCAGGGAGTTACACTAAGTTACACAATTCCATTTACAGATCGTCATGACACAGAGCAAATATGTGAGAGGAAGGAGGGAGGAGAGGAGGGGTGTAGACAGATCTGCGCTAACAGCACCCTAGCTCGCCGGCCCGCTAAAATGACAGTCAGAATGTGACAGCTAGGATTATAGTGGGCCTCCAGTAGGAAGGCCTCTCACATGGCAAGCCTCTGGAGCAATACATGGAGCTATGTTATAATTAACTCCACTGCCAAGAGATATTATATATCATCAGCCATCCTCAGGCCAGTGGAAGTGTGTTAGCAGGGGGGAAAAAAAGTCGTAACTGTGGCATTGTTCAGAGCTTAATCAGGTCATTCCTGTGGCAAGTTGGATTACAGTTATTTCCAAGGTGCTGGTTAGTGCCTGGAACAACATCGTGTCACATGTCAACTTTTTTTTTCCTTTTTGATTTTTTTTTTTTGTTTTTTTTTTTATGTTTTTTTGGAGAGGCATTTTGTGGCAGGCAAATCACATAGGAAGCAATTATGGCAAACGTGGGTGACAGGAGCCACTCAGCAACTGCATAATAGCTAAATAACAACACTTTGACTGTGAGCGACACAAAGATGATAGCCATATGAATGTGCTGGATACTGACATAGAGAACAATGCAGTGAATACATAATGGAAATTAAAAAGGCTACTGTTATCTGTTCATTTGTTCCACAAAGGCCAAGCCACTGACCATTTGTGCACAATGCAATTCTCTTAGCACTCAATACAAAGGTCCTGTGGCAGTTGCTTTCCACTGATGGATGGGGTAGAGTGGGTCTGATAAATTAAACAGATCAACTACAGTCAGTAATTGATGAAGCTACCAAACCAGGGATGGAAAATGTACTATAAACTCCTACGTAATTAAGAGTACTGTTACCCTACTTTTACTTGAGTACAATACAAAGTACTGATAAAAGAAATTACTTAAAGAGTAATTAAGTTGTTGTTAAAACTTTGGCAAAACATAATATAAATGTTATTAATCGGTAGATTATAATATTGTAAGTCCTATTCGCTTACCTAAATAAAGTATAATTCAATAATTAGTAAATATATCAATATAAATATATCAATATAATTAAAAAAAAGTCAGTATATTATAATTTAATTGATTCTATTTTTCAGTTTTTGGGTTGGACATTAAAATCTTTAGTAAAAGAAAAGGGAGATTGCTCAGTATAAGCCCTACTGATCATTAGCTCCATAAATCATAGCTTAGCAAAAAAAAAATATCCAAACCTTTAACTCCTTTAACTAAAAAAAAAAACAAAAAAAAAACAGACACTGTCCTTAAAATAGGGAAAGGACATAATACCTGTTTAGATAAGACTAGTTAGCCAGCCAGTTAACTGCGTGTATGTTTCTTCATATTTGGCAGCTGATATTATTGTCATTTTCTTTATATAGATTGAAAATGAATGAACAATGTTTGAAGTGCATGCTGGGGACATTTTTGAATTTGTAAACATGATACTTCTGAATTCATTATAAACACAACAATAGCAATCAATCAGGAAACTGGATTCACATTAATGCAACTAACACTAAAGCTCCCCTCACTATAAAGCATGCATCCACTCACCACATTATTCAAACTCTAAACATAATGATCAAAGTCAAAAACATAAACATGACATGGCAGTCAGAAAAACAGCCCCAGCATTCTTCCTCAATCTTATTATCATGAGTGAAAGTGAATGGTCAATATATGTCTCATCTGTACTGTTAGAGCCTATGTCAGTGCAAGAGCTTTGTTTACGTATTATAGCATGGGCTAGCTAAAATAGCACATCATTGTTTTTACATTTGTTTTCGGTTTTGAAAATCAAAAACTGGCACCCAAGAACTATAATGACCATAACTAAAAGCAACACAGTTTTGTAATTAATTGCAACATTTAAGAAAGTTTTGGAGCTTCAAGACCTCTTCAGGAAGCTTTAAATTGCTCTCATCAATTCTCTATTTCCCCCCTCCTCTCTCTCTTTCATTTTGAAGTGCACCTGCACTGAGAGATTGATTTGTGTGGACAGACAGCACAGAGGTGATCCTTGCACCCCTCGAGTCTCCAAAGGCTGATATCTGTTTCCGTTTTATAGCTTTAACCTTCATATTGCTTTCTGTGCGAATGCATGTGTGTGTATCCCCTGACCAATCGTCCATTGTATTATCCAAGCACTCCCTGGTGTGCAGTCTCTAAATGAACACATTTGTGATAATTATAATTCATATCGCAAGCTCTTTATGACACATTTGCTCGCCTAACTCCAATGTGATTGGTTAGAGTAATTACTACTCAAAGTCAATGTGCCAGGTGTCCGAGCAAAGCCATAATCAACCCACTGCACTCTGAAAATAGAACACCTAACCCCATAACACCAGCATCCCATGGAATATTTCTCTTTTTAAATGTGCAGCATTTTAAATTTTGGGAAAACAGAAAAAGAAAAGAATTATTGATCAATGATGTATCCATGGATTAGTCCATGACAACTTGGACAAACAAAAAAGGCCATTTTAACTTAATGAGAAATTGTAGAAGGCGTCTCAGCTTTTGTCCAGATACATGTATTAATCATACTGGACTGGGACTGGGTTTGTTCTTTACATAAAGTCTACGCTACCAAAATGGGTTATGTTGTTGAAGCCAACAGAAACTGTTCAGAAGCAGTTCAGAAGTTCAATAGCTGTAAAGCTTGTCTAGCTTAGCAGCAGCTTCTGTATGCACAGTGTTAGGAGCTCATTTGGCCTTTGTCAATTGCATAACAGCTGCTTTACTTTCCAATCTTTATAGACTGGTCAGTTAAGGTTGGGGTTTGAATAAGTTGCGGTTCAAATCACGTATAAACCTCTTGGCATTCTGGATTCAGAGGCCTGTCTGACCGTGGAGTATTTATTGCTTACCCGACGAATTTCAAAGCAGTACCAGCAAGAATTGGTGTGTTTTGCTCCTGGGCCTCCCTACAGTTTCAGTGTAATTTACATTTAATTTAATGTAACAGTGTAATTTACATTTACATCACCGTTGTAAATACAAATCATGGGTGAGATGCCCTTATGGATTGCCATACATGTGCATTTTGACAATGACTGACCAAACCTTTTGAAGCAAGATGAATTTATTGTTTTGCATGCTAGCCCCAAGCAGGACTAAGGTTAGATGACATCAAGAAATTGGGAGAGGATGGCATCTAGAAAAACTACAAAACCCTTACAAAACATCCTTTTATCTTTTACGCCACGCCAACAAGTAAAAACCAGCCTGAGATTTACTCTGCGTAGTCACCCTCTCTTTTTCTCTCTTCCTCTTTCTTCGATGACTGACTGTTTCCTACAAACATCACACTTCCATGTGCTCATGCATGAGGTTTAATCACTGCCAGAGTATCTAAACTGGATTAATCACAGCCTGAGCATCTACACCTGGATTAACAGAGAAGGCTGTTAACTGCTGCTGTAAAACAAATTAACCGCATCCGTATTTATTAGGTTATGTGAAAATGAAACTTCCTCAAAAATCTGGTGACACTTTATTTTGAGGGGTCGTTCTCAAAGGCCTCTCAGTAGCAGTCAACAACATATCAATATTGTACCAACAATGAAACATCTTAATACATTTTAGTAGATTATTAAGAGATTATTGGGTAAGAGATATTGGGTAATTTAAAATGGATTAATAATGGGCTGAATTTAGTTCGTTGTCACTTTTTTTGGAGGGTCCAAGTTCATATTGTTGGATCGTCATGTAAACCTGAGAAGTCACTGAACATCTAACATGTATAATACAGACCATCTCAAAATCCTGAACAAGCTGTTATAGACAGGCTACTGACACCATCCTGTAACTGGAGTTTAATGGGATTACATTTTGGCAAAGGTTAGAGTTAGGCTTACGTTTTAGGTTGTAGTTAGGGTTAGGATTAGATTTGGGTTGGGACTAAGGTTAAGGTTAGGATTGCGTTTTGGGTTGAGGTTAAGGTTAAGATTAGGTTTTGGGTTGAAGTTAGGGTAAAGATTAGGTTTTGGATTGAGGTCAGGGTTAGGATTAGGTTTTGGATTGAGGTTAGGATTAGGTTTTGGATTGAGGTTAGGATTAGGTTTTGGATTAAGTTAGGGTTATGGTGTGGTTTTGTGTTAGGGTTAGGGCCAGGGTAGGGTTTAGGATTAGGTTTTAGGATTAAGGTTAGGGTTTGGATCAGGGACCGGGTAAGGCTTAGATTTAGGTTTTGGGTTGAGGTTAAGGATAGAGTTTGGATTAGGGACAGGGTAAGGGTTAGATTTAGGTTTTGAGTTGAGATTAAAGTTAGGGTTTGGATTAGGGACAGGGTGAGGGTTAGATTTAGGTTTTGGGTTGATTGTAGGGTGTGATTTTGGGTTTAGGTTTTGCTTAATGAAAGCAACTTATTAAAAATACCTAATTTATCATATCAACAATATATTTACTTGATATGTTGTTAATGTGTTACTGATACTTTGTTAGGAGTTTACTAACCATCTGTGAAGGACCACTCCAAATGAAGTCCTGTCAGAAAGCCTGTCAAAGTTAAACCTGTTTCATTACACAGACGCCAGATTCACTACTTCTTTTTTTTAACTACAAGCCAAACAAATGGTGTAACATTAACACTACAGATTTTTTGCCCTCACGCATCTCAGATAACACAATAACTCAGAATTTGTTAGGCTTTGCCCTAGCAACCATGTGGCCATAAGGATTTGTTTATTAGGCAGAGCCAGAATAGAATTTGGAATGTCTGTAAACAACATTGTAAAATGACAGGTAAAAAAAAGTCCTTTTTCACATTTTGCTACTCGGGCAATGCTACACCTGGCTGCAATAAAGTCACTTGGGCATTATAGCTGATTAGATTAAGATGAAGATCACAGGCACATTTCCCCCCTCTCTCTTTCCGTTCCAGCTCATGGACCAGCCAACTCCTATTCCCTAATGTGTTCACATTATCCAAGAGTCTCTGTGCTCTCCCACTCTCACTCAATTAGCCAGGTGTGAACACACGTCCACCTGTCTTTTGCCTCCGCTTTTAATGCAGCTCTCCTGGCTTAGGCCAAATTACCTGCCATTTCTGAATAGCGAAAACTTACTCAGTCCTGTTTACCACTCAGTATGAATAATAAAAATGACAAATGGAATTGCTCAGGAGTAATGGTAGTACTGGCTTTAAGCCCTGTTTCGTTAGGCTTGGCTGATTTTTGTAATTATGTTTTCTTTCCTTTTTTTTTTCTTTCTCTCGCTTTTTCAGTCCTTCTGTTTTTATACCCCAGACTCTGAATGGATTTAATAAATCCTAAGTTTGAAATGAATGCTTTCCAAAGGTAGCACATTGTTTCTAGCTTGATATCTTGTTACATTTTATCTGTGTAAAGGCATTTAGGTGTTTAGCTAAAGCTCTGTTGCGCTAAAATCTCTGGATTGCTTGGTATCTTTCTATATGAAGAAAGCTATTCACATAGTTGCCATTGCTATTGTTACCTTAGACATAACTTTATACTTTCCTAACTTTTCATCTATAGCCAAGAAGGAGACTCAGTTAGCTACAATGGATGGAGAACTGCTACATAATCTTTTCTATGGTGCTATTATTGCATAAAATATTATCACTGCCTCAGCATGGCAAATACACATTTAACATGTAGCACTTCACAATAAAAGAAACATTCCATTTACATTGGTTCCTGCATATGTTAAAAGAAGACATAATCAACAGAACAGAGATTTGCTTTATTGCATATTATAGGTCCAAAGTTACAGACTGGAGTCCATCTGATTCTCTGTACACTTTATTAGCTCCCTTTTATTCAGTTCTTCAATGGACAGGACCCTCATAGGACCACCACGGAGTAGGTATTATGTGGGTGGTAGATCATTCTCAGCACTGCGGTGACACCGACGTGGTAGTGATGTGTTAGTGTGCCGGTGTGAGTAGATCAGACACAGCAGTGCTGCTCAATGGTGTTACTACTGGACTGAGAAAAGTCCACTAAGCAAAAGCATGCAGCCAACAGCATCCCTCGCCCCGCCCACTCCACTGAGATGGCTAATGATAGCAGTGCCCATTAGTGTACAAATCAACACCCAGAAAATGACCTTTTCTTTACACAGAAAGAAATTCTATTAAAAAAAAGTAAGACGAGTAAGACGACTCTTTTAAATATATAATGGGCTTAAGTGTTCTGCATTGCTTTCAAGTTGGTTAATTGGTCAGTTAGGATGGCATGATATGACAGGCTTTGGAAGCACACTCCATGACCTAATTGGGCATGGATTCTTTAATGATAGTTTCTGATTGGCTCCTTCAAACATTCTGGGTGTATGACTGGGTAGTAGGTCACACAAGAAGTAGACACATGTCATATGACCCTGTCCCTTTTGTCTTAGTGAGCTGTCTCTAATCATAGCGGCTGTCTGATACTTTGCTCATTATAACTTAAACCTGGAAGCACAATCACTAGAGTAAAGTAGATCCGCAAGTCTTTTTTTGTAATGTGAATGAGATACCCATTCAGGGACATTTTAGTAATAGGAAAGTGGTACGGAATTAGCACAGTGAAGGCACAGTGTGTGACTGAGAAAATTAGGGTGATCTAAGGAGCTCACATCAAGGAAAACCAAGTTTTCCTGATTTCTTTTTTGGGGGCGGGGGGTGCAGGGGCTTTACAAAGTAGCATTCACTCCCTGCTTCATACAGTTCATGCAGAGAAAATAAGTAGACGAAACAGAGAGTTTTGATTTCATTGCTCATGTGATGTCATGACAACTAGCACAATTGCATATATCCACATATTCCGCCTACACAAGTTAAGCTCTGCTCATTCATTAAAGTAGTGTTGCAGCCTGAACTGCTTTTTGACTAAGGAACAATACAAAGCCACCTGCAAAAGATGGACAAGGTGAGTTAACATGTACCAATTGGTGGTCATCTCGCCAACAGACTTGTGGATAACAAAGATCAATAAATGTAGATACAACACAGGTGTACCTAATAAAGTGCTTCATTGCATTAAATTACTTACAACCGCACCAATCAGAAAAAAAACAGGAAATCTGTGTTATTGTGGGTTTTTTTTTTTTCTGGGAAAATGCATGATCCTACATTCTATCAGGCTCTCAATGGCTTATTTGTGTCGTTATCAGTACGACAGTAGAGGTGGGCATATAGCTAAATTAATATTAATATTCAGGCTTTATTTTCAAACCTTCTCTAGAAGAGTCAACATCCAAAGTAAAGTATATGTTACTTGGATAAAATTCTTGTCCAAAATATTTTAAAGAGTGACAGGTTATAAAATGTGATAGACATAATTACTTTATGTTTATGCCCTTTTTTTTTCATTGCAGTTTGATGAGGCAATTAAAGGCAACACTCATAACGTTATACTGTACACTGGTAATGGTAACTTTAGGACCAAGCTGCTAAAAACCTGGTGTTCACAAGTATGCCGATCTTCACTGTTTCTAAATGGTAATCCAGGCTTGTTGTCACACTCCCTGTTGCCACAACTTGTAATACTCCCTACTCCATTTTACTGTTTCGTTCAGTCGACTCTTTGAACTACATTTCCCAGAATCCTACAGGAAATCACATGACTCCCACATGTGCCATCTCAACCAATCACTATCCACTTCCTCGTTCCAAGTCACCTAGGTACTAACTGTTTTCACCTGTTCCTCATTTCATATCTGGATACCAAATACCTGTTGGTCTTGCCTGGTCTTTGTGAAGTATTGTCACTGATGACTTTGTGTTTTGAGGCTACTTTCCATTCGCTTACTCAATGTATCTACCTGCTTAATTTTTGACTCCATTATTGGACTTTCCCTTAGGTTTTGTTTGCTAGTTTGGATTTCCTGTTTTTGACTTCTACCCTTAGTTATTTTTATTACTTCTCTTTATCTTTTTCCATGTTTTGAGGATTGCATTTCTTATCACTCAGTGTAGTATTAAAGCTATCATTCTTATTTTTATTTGCCAGTGTCTGATTTGTTAAAGCTTTTCACTTGTACATTTTTGTCAATACTTGTTCGTAGTACTAGAAAATACGTTTAGTGGCGAGCTGACCTCCACCATGGATGTGTAAGTCTTATTTACTTATTAAGTGAGATATCTGGTTGCAAATATATACTGTAATTAACTACCAAGGAAACCAAATTAACTCAAGGGCTACTATGTAACACCTTTGAAGAATAAAACGTCCTCCACTACATTGCATTACCATTACTGTTTTTATATTAACAAAAAAACATTCCTTTTTCCAAAGTTTTTTTTGGCTGTGATAATAAAAACAATGTTATATCAGCATCAGTATGAAGCTATTTATGCAAGTAATGTATCCTATGTCATAAATCATGACAACACTAATCAGAACAAATGGCATGTACATATTTCCTTTAAAAGCAAAGCCTGAATTATTCCAAAAGATAGACAGAGATTGGAAAATGATCATGTAAAAACAAGATAAACCTTTATTTGGTTCATAAATCCACAGAAACACCATATTCCGAGTTTCTAACTTTAGAAAATTGTGATATGTAGTACCTTAAAGCAGAGAAAACCTATAGTAACTTACACCCTCTCTTTAGCTGTGCTTTTATGTCACCCTGAGTATTCTCACCCTCTGCACAGAGGGCACTAAGAGAGGTCACTTTATTTCAATCTGTCCAGTTGCCCTTCTCTTGTCCTCCTGCACTCTTCACTGGCCTTAATGGCACCCACTCAGTGAAAAATCACTGTTCATCCCTCCTGTGTTCTGATGACATACTCAGGTTCTCTCTGATCACCCCTCGCTGAGATCTCGTCCCTTCAGCGTCCACTACTCAGCAGGACATGCCATCAGATACAGGGCCTTCACCGCTGACAACCCAATTAGCCAAATTAGCCTCTTAACGCTCATCTCACCAAACACAGTCTAATGGCTCTAATACTGCTGGGTAATCTTCTTAATACAGGCAGAAAGGTTATCAGGTGATTTCTCTGACATTTTATCATGAATGGCAATAGGCAGCCTTGAGTGAGACGGGATTGTGACTTTAGTTACCTTTATGCAGGAAATTTTGCCAGAGATCTTCTGCGATATGTTGCCTAAGCTGCATTTGATGTGTGAGGGTTCATGCAGTTAAATAATGATAAGGTCATTTCATGATAAGATCACTCTGTAATTTCAGAAAGTGCCTATACTGACGAAAAAGAAAGGAAATTAGTGTTCTCTGCGCAAATGAGGGAATATATTAGACATTTCAAACCCCAAGCCCAGACGTACAGTATACAGTATTGTGTGAAAGTCAGAGGCCACTCTTCTTTCTTCTTATTTAATATTCAGTCAAAAAGGCTATTAAGTACTATTTATTTATTTCCAGGAGATATTTCTAAGAAGATTGGATATGAGCTAAACTGCTTGCATAAAGACGGAGAAAGTAAAAGGAAAAGTGTTGAAACTGGAGTTTTCACAGCTTGGGTTTTGTGATAATGCAATTCAGGCTCCAAATAATCACATAATTGGGTTTGCCATGTAACCAGAAAGGGATATATACATATATATATTACATCACAAAGACCTTTTGTCCAAGAGTGAGTTGCAGTGGTGATATCAATCATTTGCCATGCTAATTTCAGTAGATATCACTGCAACACAATACACAGATGTGTTTGACATACCAGCCAAAAATAGTTATATTCGGTTGATATTTTTTTCAGAACAGAGAAGTTGTTAAATTTGAAAATAAAAAATTTGACAAAGACAAATTATTTACACTCTAAATACTGGTGAAAAACAATATTATATAAGTTAATTATTTTCTTAAACATATGTTTCCTGAGTTGTTTGCCTGATGTTAAAAATATGAATAACTTGTGCCTAATGGCCCATTTAGACTAGAAATTAAATAAATGAAAGGTGATTTCTGCACCATAAGCATCTAATTCTTTGTGCTATAGGCCTTGGGAGAGAAATGAAATAGTAATGCATAATAAACTGGAACGATGTTGGCCTTCAAAATTAAATTATCTACTGGTCTGTTTTTTATTGATTTAATTTCTCAACTGTCACAATTAGTTATTGGTCTAAGAGAGTAGCTTAAAATATCGTAGTTCTCTGTTGGCTAAATGCGAATAGGGTGGTTCCGAAATTGACCAGTAATTTATATAACAAAGAGGTAAAGTAGCATATAGGCTAACTATTAAAAGATATATGTTACAGCTTTCCCCCTTTCTGTACAATAATCCACTATATGCAGTTTCCAGATTCCTTTTAGCAGATCTTTTAGAGCCTTCAGTGGCCTTTACAATTAGCAAGGCCTTTTATTCATTTAACCGGCATGATGTAATGTCTGTAAGGTGGAAGGCTCAAGGTCATTACGAGTCCGTTTACCCCTTATCTTCTCTGACTTTCCTACTTATGACATTACTCAGCTTTATTCGGGTGCTCCTGCTGAGCTATATGGGTTGCACATGTTACAGGGTACAAACGATTTGGAGCACAAATTCTAGTGGAGCTCAACTCCTCTCCTTTGCTCTCCCTCACTAATTAGTTGTTAAGAGGAGCTCAGAGTGGACATATCCGACTGTTCTAGCCAGATGTTAGCCCTGTGTTTGCCCCCAGGGAGGCGGTTTGTTTACTACAGAACAACAACATCATGCTAGCATCTACTCTGTTCAAGGGCTTATTTTTCTACATAACTATTTATCTTATTTTTCTCAGTATGTTATCAACCATAGAAACACAAATGCCCTGTGCCTTCAGAGAGTTTCTCCTTATAATGAGTCGAATGATTGACTTAAACCTTAATCAATACCTAACTTTAGATGGTGACAGTAGCAGTAATGCATTCAAGCTTCATGGAATACCCCTATCAGACTGGTGTGTTAGGCCAGCACAAATAAGTGTGCTTGGCAAGGTGCTATATCATCAGTGGCATCAGCAAAAGTGTACGCTTGCCATCCATCCTCTGCTCAAGCGAGTAGATGTGGCTGCCATTAGTGACCACAAACACTTATCATGGCTACATCGACACAAACCTCATTCCTAAAATGATTAATTAGTTTCTCACATGACATCACGCTAAATCTATCTTAATCAAAGCCAGGCAGGGGAGGGTAAAACAAAGTGCTTATAGTTGGGTGATATGGTTTGTGGTCACAAATTACAGGTCTTAGCCCCCAACAAAAACACAACGTTTGCATTTCTGCCAGTTTCTTAAAACAGGATTAAAGCGGTGGGTCGATTGCTCCAATGTCGGCCGAGGAAGAAGAATACACAACTCGATAACGATGCGAGGACATCGCTCAGCCAGCGATCCACTATGTGCTTAATTGGCCAGCACTCTATCTTAAACCAGTTGAGGTGAAATCAATGGAGTCAATGGGGAAAGACAGTGCCATGGGTCTGAGAGAGACTGGGCTACCTGACAGAGAAAGAGAACAAAGGCACAGGAACTGGACGGTACCCCAAACGAGTTATTATAAAAATTGGTGCATAGGAAAGTTAAACTTTCATCTTCCAACTTCAACCAAACCTAATCCTAACCTTAACCTCCACCCAAAATCTAACCATAACCCTGGAGCTAAACTTAGCCTGAACCTCAACCCAAAACCCTAAACCAATCCTGACCCCAAGTCTAACCCTAACCCTAATTTATTCCTAACCTCTTACCCTAAACCTAACCCTAATCCTAGACAAAACCCTAATCCTCATTCTACCCTAGTCCTACCACTAAAATTAACCCCATTTCAAAACTTAATTCTAACCCTGGCCCTACTCCTAAAATAATTTAAACCAAAGACCTAATCCTGGCCCTAATCCAACCTGGCCCTACTATTAACCCCAACTGTCTCGTAATCCATACCCTAACTTTAACCTAAATCCAAACCCTAATCCCAACCCTAAATTAAACTCCAGCTACATAACAGTGTTGACAGCATGTCTATAGCAGCTTGTTGAGGATGTTAAGATGGACTGTATTATACCTGTCATGTTCAGTGGTGTCTCAAGTTAATACAGTGGGGAGAACAAGTATTTGATACACTGCTGATTTTTCAGGTTTTCCCACTTGCAAAGCATGTAGAAGACTGTAATTTTTATCATAGGTACTCTTCAACTGTGAGTGATGGAATCTAAAACAAAAATCCAGAAAAATACATTGTATGATTTTTAAATAATTAATTTCTATTTTATTGTGGGAAATAAGTATTTGATACACCAGAAAAAGAAACTTAATATTTGGTACAGAAACCTTTGTTTGCAATTACAGAGATGAGACGTTTCCTGTAGTTCTTGACAAGTTTTGCACACACTGCAGCAGGGATTTTGGCCCACTCCTCCATACAGATCTCCTCCAGAGCCTTCAGGTTTCGTGGCTGTCGCTGGGCCACACGGACTTTAAGCTCCCTCCAAAGATTTTCTATTGGATTCAGGTCTGGAGACTGGCTAGGCCACTCCAGGACCTTAAGATGTTTCCTACGGAGCCACTCTTTAGTTGCCCTGGCTGTGTGTTTTGGGTCGTTATCATGCTGGAAGACCCAGCCACGACCCATCTTCAGTGCTCTTACTGAGGGAAGGAGGTTGTTGGCCAAAATCTCACGATACATGGCCCCATCCATCCTTCCCACAATACGGTGCAGTCGTCCTGTCCCCTTTGCAGAAAAGCATCCCCAAAGAATGATGTTTCCACCGCCATGCTTCACGGTTGGGATGGTGTACTCATCATTCTTCTTCCTCAAACATGACGAGTGGAGTTTAAACCAAAAAGTTCTATTTTTGTCTCATCAGACCACATGACCTTCTCCCATTCCTCCTCTGGATCATTCAGATGGTCATTTGCAAACTTCAGACGGGCTTTGACATGCGTTGGCTTGAGGAAGGGCACCTTGCGTGCACTGCAGGATTTTAATCCTTGACGGCGTAGAGTGTTACTGATTGTTTTCTTTGAGACTGTGGTCCCAGCTCTATTCAGGTCATTGACCAGGTCCTGCCGTGTAATTCTGGGCTCATTCCTCACCTTCCTCAAGATCATTGATGCTCCACGAGGTGAGATCTTGCATGGCGCCCCAGACCGAGGGAGATTATCCGTTATTTTGCATTTCTTCCATTTTCTAATAATTGCACCAGCAGTTGTTGCCTTCTCACCAAGCTGCTTGCCTATTGTCCTGTAGCCCATCCCAGCCTTGTGCAGGTCTACAATTTTATCCCTGATGTCCTTACAAAGCTCTCTGGTCTTGGGCATTGTGGAGATGCTGGAGTCTGACTGATTGAGTGTGTGGACAGGTGTCTTTTATACAGGTAACGAGTTCAAACAGGTGCAGTTAATACAGGTAATGAGTGGAGAACAGGAGGGCTTCTTAAAGAAGAAGTAACATGTCTGTGAGAGCCAAAATTCTTACTGGTTGATAGATGATCAAATACTTATTTCCCACAATAAAATGGAAATTAATTATTTAAAAATCATACAATGTATTTTTCTGGATTTTTGTTTTAGATTCCATCACTCACAGTTGAAGAGTACCTATGATAAAAATTACAGTCTTCTACACGCTTTGCAAGTGGGAAAACCTGAAAAATCAGCAGTGTATCAAATACTTGTTCTCCCCACTTTATCTACAGAAGTAAATCCAGTGCAAAACAACCAAATTCAGCAATTTATACATTTATGGTCTAGTGTTGTTATTTTCTGATGCTTTTGAATAAAATCAGTTAAGGGGGTTTCCAATAAAGTAATGATGTAGCTGTAGTGGACATGTTTGTTTCACTGTTAACCTGCTGCTGTTCAAACTTCGGCGGACCAAGAGAGCAAAAGGAAAAACAGTGTAATCCATGTCTCTCATTTTAATTGTCATTGGATTATTTGTTAGTTTCATACTTTGACACTTCCCTTGTTGAACTTTTATAGTTTTCCTTTTTTCGGCTGGCAGTAAGATTGGCATTTTGGGCCATTATCATTTGCTGACCTATGAGTGCATTCCTACTTGCAGTTTTCATCTGTTTAAGAAAGAGGAGAAAATCAAGCTCCGCTCTTGCTTCACATCAGACATAAGTGTTTGTCTGTCCTTCCACTGTGAGAAGACTTATATTTACTTATACAAATATTATTAAAGTATAAATAATGAGCATCATTAAATGTGTTTGGGATTATATTGATTGTGAAAAGCAGAGAAAAGACTGAACTTTGGCAAAGCTGAAAGGTCTCCCTGCAGATGTCTTTTTTAAAAACTGAAAGCAAGTCCTTGAAAAAGAATGGAAGCTGTAATAATATGAAAGTGTGGACATATTAAATACTGAAAAAGTATGTTGCTTATGTGCAAAGTTCTGTAAATATGTATTTTCTGCTCTTTGTGTACAAAAATGGCAGCTTTTACTGCATTTTATATAAAAATAACTGTAATCTTTTACTTCCGCACATTGTTGTATCTCGTTTACCAAAAAAGGATCTTTGAAGACTGGACATTTTTTGTGAACTGGTGCCTCTGTTAGAATGTCTGAGAGCTTAATGGAAAATAGGCAAAGCACTTTCATAAAATCAACCTGTGAGCCAAGTCCTAGTTGTTGATAGAAGACTTTCCTGACCTGTTTCACACAGTTACGTCAGTGACAGTATCAGCATTAGTAACACCTCCATTTGCATTTCAGCATTCGTTTCCATTGACTCATCCCAAACGTAAACATCGGGCCATTGTGTGGAGTTTAACTACCCCATTTACCTCTCCTAATAGCTTCACCTAGGACATTTCCTATGTAAATACTGTCCTATTAGCATATGAAAATGCGTTCTACAAAATGTCAGTCCAATTAACAGCTTTCCGTTTGCTTGTCACCCAAATGCTTCAGTTTTCACAAGGCTGAGAGACACATTTGGTAAATGTACCTCATGTGAACTTTCACGGGAGGCTATTAAAGAGCTAGCTTTGTTAAAGAAACAATTAAACTGACACTACAAGACTAGAGGACATGCTGCAAGTGAAGCCCAGTCCATGAAACATACTGAACGATGCTGAATGGTGTTTCTACCTTATGTTGGAGGACCCATGTCCTTGGCCCATTTAAATAAAAGTGTTTGATGAAGTATGCAAACAGAGTTAAAGTTTTAGCACCTTAAAAAAGTGTGCCCTATGGACAATATATGGAAAATAAGCGGTGGGCGCATTGTATTTTATATTTATTGTTATTTTTGTGATCCAGTCCCATGTAGCTAAAAGGTGCTGCAAGCCATTTCCAACAACATAGTTGTTACTAAATATTTACACCTCCTCCTCAGCAGGATGGGGGGGAAACCCTTAAAAAGCACCTAGAAGAAACACAAAAGACCATAAACATAACTCCTTCTGTTAACTGAGCAAAGCACTAAATGCTATATGCTGTGATTTGACTTAAGTTCTAACCATCGACCCTTCTTAACTTCCAAATGTGAAGCTAACACCCACACCTCTCGTTCAGTGAGGGTGCTAAAATGTCTAAGCTGATGCAGCTATTGTATCCGATAGCCAGAATCTGCCCAAGTTTTTAGTTTTATTTCGGTTCAGCTTTTCCAAAATTTTCCCCTAAATCTTGGATGTTCAGTCTATGGAAAAAGTCTTCTGCATATTTATAGATGTTAAGGCCTGTTAAGACACTAAAGAAACACAAATGTGATTTTAAACATAGTGGCACCTTCACACCAAGTCTGATGTGTTTTTAATCTAAATGTGTGTGAAGAGGCGATGATGCAGCGATGATGAATCGTTTTTCTTTTAAGCACTGCGACTGAAAGACTAATTAAAAAGCTTTCGTAGAGCCGGCGACCGTCAGCCTTGAACTAGGTGTGAAAGATGTCATTAATGTACATGTGTTCCTTTTTAAAACTCGAGGTGCGTTTTTTTTTTTATCCATAACAATCAGACTTGGTGTGAACAGGCCTTCATCGTCATGTTAAAGCAGAGTATGTACAGGGGTTGGACAATGAAACTGAAACACCTGGTTTAGGACCACAATCATTTATTAGTATGGTGTAGGGCCTCCTTTTGCGGCCAATACAGCGTCAGTTCGTCTTGGGAATGACATATACTGCGTCCTGCACAGTGGTCAGAGGGATTTTAAGCCATTCTTCTTGCAGGATAGTGGCCAGGTCACTACGTGATGCTGGTGGAGGTTCGTCCTTCTTGGTGGTATGCTGACATTACCCTGGATACCGTGGCTCTTGATACATCACAAAGACTTGCTGTCTTGGTCACAGATGCGCCTGTCTCAGTCTGTCCTCTTTTGAACTCTGGTATGTCACCCATAATGTTGTGTGCATTGCAATATTTTGAGCAGAACTGTGCTCTTACCTGCTAACTGAACCTTCACACTCTGCTCTTACTGGTGCAATGTGCAATTAATGAAGATTGGCCAACAGGCTGGTCCAATTTAGCCATGAGACCTCCCACACTAAAATTACAGGTGTTTCAGTTTCACTGTCCAACCCCTGTATTTTCACTAGTAAAAGCAGGAAACAGCCGAATTTAGTAATGGGATGAATCGCAACTAGTGCGTTCCAGTGCTAACTACGGATTTACTAAATACTTAATGCATTTATTTAGGCAAAACTGCTGCTTCCCAGACTCCTGTTCATGTGAATGTACATCATGCAACTACATGAATGGGATTTCTGTTTCTGTTGCTAACATTTGAGCTTTGTGCACATGATGGGGATTCTGGACAACACCTGTTGTTTCACCCATAGAGTTCAGACACACTGTGAAGTTTGGTTCATGTTAATAGTTGGAAGTAAGTCAAACTGTCCCCTAAACTACATCAATCAATCACGTTTATAGTCACTAGACATTTGCACAGGTGTGAAGGTGAAAATCGTAGGTGCGCAGTCCTTTGTAGTACTCACATACAAAATAGAGGCTAGTCAAAAAACACAGAATAGCTCTGCTACTCCAAATGTACAGTTTTATATAACAGTAATATAAAATTATAAATAGAAGCTATGATATATACAGATGCTTATGATTGTAAAATGTAGAGTGATGGTAAAAATGAAGGTGTGGAATGTCCATGAATAACTTAAAATATTTGGAGCCTTGACTACGCTAATCATCTACATCAGGATAAGCTGTGAAAAAAAACCTGTGTAAATTGGATTTTTTTTTACCAGACTATTTAAAGTCAACCATGAATTGGGCAACCTGACTCCATTCTCTGTTCCATTATTTTTTTCCTGGGCTAGGATTAACAGCAAACCTGTTCATGCACATGGCCCCATCTTTCCAAACCAAACATGCTGTTGTCCTGTAATTAAACCGCAACCATATATTTTCATCTTCCTTCCTTTTCCTTATTCTACTCTCCCCTTCCGTATTCCATATCTGGTGAAGATTATTTATCTAAAGACTCCAGTCTTCTCCAAGTGCATTCTGCGGCCTCCGAGCTATTTTCCACTCGGGCGACCGTGAAGTCATATTGACACTAAACATATGGCGAGCTCTATGTGGAGATACACTCGCACACAGCCTGCGTTTCACTTGTCTTAATGAATAATACCATGGTGGATTCAAACGTCGGCAAGAAAAAGCCTGAATTTCTCTCCCTCTCACTCTTTCCTACTTTTTAAATGGCAACAACAACGCCTCTGCGCATGAATTAGTGCTCCCTCTTCCTCCCACTTAATCACAGATACCACTTTCCACTCTTTCCTGCTATGGGTGAATTACAAATGAAGCGAGATGGGAAGACGGAATATTTTGGCAAAAAGTTGAGACCATGGAGAGATGATTAATAAGATAAGAATAAACTTTATTTTTTAAAGGACCCATATCATTGAAAAGCTACATTTTCTGAAATAAATGAGTTTGGTGCATTATGTAAACATTGTTAATGTTGCAAAGCTGTTAATTTCCCCAGTTCACACATTTCATATATGGAAATTATGGCTGGTATTATATAATTAATTACTTTTGTGATGAAAAAAACAACACAACATCAGCACCTATAGTGAATTTCATAAAACAGTGAACAAGCTACATTTCTGAGTCTGTAACAGGAAAACTACATTATTCTAATTATTATCACAGTCCTAACTTTTTTAGGATTCTTATCTAAAGGCTTTATAACAACTAGCCTGAAGGACAAAGCTGGATTCTATCCTTAACCTCCACTTCATGTATTGAGTCCAAGTAATAATGAATCTAAGTGACGCAGAAGGTAATGTACATAATGACTGCTTCAGAGTGGAGCTGAGAGAGTGTTTGTGGTTGTGTTTCTGGCAGATGGAGGGGTCTGACATGAGGGAGGCCAGGCAGGAGACCCAGCCCTGAGGCCACAGACAGCGTCAGTCTGTAGACATCACTGAGTATGCTGAGTGTTAATATTATGCCAGTTGGATAGTTGCACACGCAAGCCCTCGCAAAGATTTATACCCAGTACTACAAGGTGGGGTTTGATCTATCTGTGCTCTGCTCACAAATGGATTCCTTTTTAGCACTTCTGGAAAAGTGCAGAGAAACTATACTTAAGTGAAAGTATGAATATTAAAAATGTAACTCAATTTTTTGTTAATAATTTACACTGAAGCATAGTATAAGTATAGTCGTAAGCAAAACTTTGCAATTCTGATTAATCTTGTAAACACACTTTTATAGTTATAATTATAATACAGTATAATTATTGTTCATTTTAGTGCACTGTTTCTATTTATTTTAGTTTTATTAAAGTTTAACAGGACTAAAACACATAACATTAAATATTCAGTAACTTTTGTACATGCCAAAAGTGGGTTTTATTAAATTCTTTCCTATACATTAATTTCAGCACATAAGAATTGTGCAAATGTGTTCTCTGTAGAAAATGTTTTAACCTCATTTTACCTACAAAATCAGCAAAAATGTTATTTGTCCAGGAGTATCCACACTTTTTCCTTTTGCATATTACTCTATAGAAAAGTAAACATTAACTGGTGACTAGGTTCAGGGGCAAATTTGTGGGTTGTTTATTTATTCCATGATATGAACTAGGTTGGATGTTTTAACAGAAAACGGAGAAACACCTTCTTCCTTTTCAAATTTGTGATGCCTACTTTGATGGTCTAAATGAAATTGTGAATATGCAAAGTAAGTTTTCTAATGGAAAGTTTAGAGCAAATGTATTCGGTAAAATACAAAAACAAAAAAAAGTATGCATAATTATACTAACAAAGTGGAGTTAAGTATTTTTCAGGTTTTTACTCAAATTTGTTAATAATTGTTGCTATGTTTTGGGTGGGTGGTGCCCAGACAACTCACTGTCTTGTATATATCTGGAAAGTTGCTGTTTTAATGCGTAAGGGAAGGTATTTTTTCCTGGCACCAGCAGTGATGCACTGAACTTGATTCTAAGTGTATTTGTGCTGCTTTCTAATGAGGAAAGCTTATTGTTTACATAAATATGAGTACATATACTGACACCTGCTGAAGCGTACCAATCCAAGAACAACAACAAACGATCCCCATCTCCTAACATCTGCTGTTCATGAGCTTTGCTGCAGAGTCCACAAAGTCAGAAGCATACATATGTTCTAAAGCCCACTGGGGACTTTAAGTAACTCAATGGCGAGCCGTTATGCAGGCTATTTACATTAGAAGATGACAAGAGGCTACTTTGGGCGACATTCTGCGATTAAATTCAGTGACCGCCAAACTAATTCTGCCAGTGGGAGGAAAAAGGAGGGAGTGCGAGAGGCGTTTTGCATGAATCAGCTTAGCAAGGTGAAGGAGAGAACAGGGTGGCAGATGGATTGAATAGTGGCCAAAGTCAGGGGTCCAAGGCCCTGTCCTCTGAGGTATTGTGTTGTCCTCCTGGTCATTACAGCAAAGTCACACAGCGTAGAGAAGAAGGAGTTTGGGCCTGGAGGGTGGCAGTACGTAAGACATCGGCAGTCACTGAAGCTCAAGCTGACAATCTTCTTATCTTTTTTTATACAAGGATTATCCACACAGAATTATTTGAAAGATACTAGCCGATATTTATTTAACACTTTTTTTTTTTTTAACTCAGGACAGGACAGTGTCAGGGCATACCGAACAACATTCTTATCTATTCTCTTATGTACTTTGGCAAGAAGTCTAATGTATACAATTTCCACCTTAGCCTAAGATGACTTAGTCAAGACAGTTTAGGTGTCTAAACTTTTCTTTTAATCTGAATGCAGCTAGGGGGGGGGCAAATGTAATTTTAATTTCAATTAATTAATTGGAGAAAGCCAAATTGGAACATGAAAAAGGCAAATATATTAACTGGCATTTGCTGGAATTAGCCTTTGTTATGTAGGTGTTGTGTGGTCTTGGGAATACTACTCTACAGTAGAGTGTTACCAAAACCTGAAGATTTAGTTAGACACAGTAATAGACATTTACAGACACCAGAGGGAAAACAACCTGTCATCTCACATTTGTCTTAAACTGTACTGAGTTGTTAAGTGTATATTCTGACACCAGTACACATGAGGTTTCTGAACATACACTGTAAAGCATGGCAGTGACTGTGGCAGTGTGGAGCTCATGAAGGAAGTCACATTTTTGTGGCATGCTCTCCATCCTTGAAGTACACCCCATATATGCTGATTGTCTTCCCTTGGGCAGATGGCACAACATGCCACAAAGCTAGAAATTTTCAACACAGGTTGGAAGAGCATGACCAAGACCATCATGACTCCAAGTACTTCCCTGACACCCTAATTCCCGAGACAGGAACCCAATTGAGCATCTGAGGGACCATCTCGATCATCATGTTCACTCCATCAGTCCCCTCCTATGCACCCTCCAGCTAATGTGGGATGCACTGCAGTCAGCATGGCTCCACATACCTGTGACGACCTACCAGGATCTTATTGAGTCTCTCCCAGCCCGTCTAGCTATTATCTGTGCTGTCCATGGTGGTCACTCTGGATATAACTCTGGTCATAATAATGTGAATTGACTGTGTATAAACACACAAAGTCATATGCTGTAGTACTGTAGTATAGTAGTGGTTGAGCTTGGAATTGGGATTGATAGTATTTATACCAGGAATGTATCTCGGTTTCAGCCATTTGTCTAGGCATAATTTGGCATAATTTGTAAAAACATGTTGCTAAGAAGGCGCAGTAAATTTAACCCATCTAGAAAGCACCACATCACCACTAAGCTCTATTTAGAAATGGCCTGCCATAGCTGTATTCTCAACTCTCTCTGCCACAATTGCTTTCATAGTAGAAGAGTAAATAGATAGATACTTTATTGATCCCAGAGGGAAATTCAAGAAATATTATGATTTGAATATAAACATTATTTAAACATCAACATAATTCATAGAATGATTCCATGTTGTTCCAAGTGTTTTGTAGCGGATATTGCTCAGTTTTAAAAGATCCGCCAAAGAATGTAATTTGGCCTGGAAACAGTTGAAGACTGGCCAAGGTTTGGTTTCCACCAGTGATCTTTTTTGTTTTGTCTTTTAGTCTTACTCTCATTTGGATGCTTGACTTGGTCCTGGCCCCCTTTGGACTCAGCCTTGATCTACTCATAGTCTTGCACCCCACAAGGGTGGTCTTGACAACAGCAATAGAAGCTTTCATTACCTGTTATGTACATTAATCTCATAGCTCCAGTGGAAAACTAGAAGACACAAACTTTAGACACCAAACATGTCTTGGTTAATCTGCTACGTTTAGGATAAGGGGGAGATTTGAGCAAGCTTTACTTTTGTCCAAATTGTTAAGACCGGGTTTCACAATAAGTCAACTACTGTAGACTGGACTGGATCAGTTAAAATGTAATTCCTCCATCGGGCCTCATTTAGGCCTGGGTTATTCCAGATGGTATATTTATAGCCATGTTGGCATAACTCACTCCAGTTTCCGCTTTAACGATGTGGGGCATAAACAGCCAAGCTCGTCCACTGCGCCTGACCCCGAAGAATGCACGTATTGATGAGTGTGCAATGCCAATTGTGGTAATTAATGCCCAGGTTATGTGGAGGGGACACGGACAGGCATGTGGGCAATTCATCACTCTGTGCGCTTGTTTGTTCTCGGCCCATTGAACCAGCACTCGGGTCTCGATGAGCTGAATTTTAATGGCTGCCAATGGGCTGCCCATGTGACAAGATGAAAAAGTCTAAGGGTATGTGAGGTTACCTCCGGACCAAAACTGCTGCTAAGCATTCTCTCTCTCTCTCTCTCTCTCTCTCTCTCTCTCTCTCTTTCTTTCTTGCGTTGCTTTCTTTCTTTCTTTCTTTCTCTCTCTCTCTCTATCTCACCTCTGACTTGCTACAACAGTTAATGAAATTACATACCTTTCATTCGTCCTTTTACCCTTTCATGAGATAGATGAGCAGTACATATGCTCAACACACACATGCACATACACACACACACATACACACACGCACATACACACACGCACATACACACACGCACATACATACATACAATCATTCTGCTTTAGCTGTCTCGTGTAAACCAAAGGGGGTCTGCTACACTCAGTGTGAACCTGAAGAGATTATCCAGCTCCTGCAGTAAGCACTCTTACTCCCCCTCTGATCTCCAGGAGAGAAGGAAGAAGAAGTTGCTGCTGTTCGCTTCTCAAATAATACGAATCGACCTTCTCCTTTATTGAATGATGGATAGAACGTGTCTAGGGACCCAATATGTCAATACCACCATGCTGCTGTTATCTTTTTTGTTCTAAGATAATGAAGGCATTAATAGGCATTCACTGCTAGTTTATTATGAATAAAGCAGCCTGGACGCAGCTTTAAGTAGGCATATGTAGGTATATGAATGCTAAGAAAAATGTGCATGCCCAATATGAATACTTTTAAA
The DNA here is from genome assembly GCA_024036415.1 of Prochilodus magdalenae. Lineage (NCBI taxonomy): Eukaryota > Metazoa > Chordata > Actinopteri > Characiformes > Prochilodontidae > Prochilodus > Prochilodus magdalenae. Next base: position 52,086 of record JAMWET010005769.1, on the reverse strand, counting down.
CCAATGGGGTGAGTCATGACTCTTATTGGTAGCCCTTCAGTTCAAAAAGTGACAAAAAAAAGTTTGAGATGAGGCTAATTGAGCAAGCGTTTGTTCCATATTTTTAATAGTACGTTAGCATCAAGCTACAACTTTACTGTACAAAAAATTACTGTACTGATATATTTCTCAGTAACTCTTTTAGTGATGAGCATTAGCAGACCACTTCCTTCATCGTTTTCTATATCTGACAATTGACAAAACCGTGATTAAGTTAGTGTACATACTCGTGATGTATCTTTCGTCACTACTGCAGTGACTACTTTGCATTGGACTATTGACCCCAAAATCAAAACATTATTGGTTGATTTCCCTGCTAGTTCCTAATTGAGCTGGTCATCAATATAAAATATATTATATTATATAAATATATTCTGTTGTATATGCAGTGTATCGATATATTTTTCCAGTTCACTTATCTGGCTTTATCTACCTAGATAGCGCAGAGGACTTTCATTTATAAACAAAATGAACAATAAGAGTATAATTGTAACACATTATTATAGGCTCAATCAAATTGTCAGTGTCATGCTGAACCTTTGTTCTTTATTTTCAGTTTTTGTACCATTTGAAAACACCAGCTGCTCATATGTTGGAGTACTGTTACTGTATTGATAACTTACTTCTAATTTACTTTAGCATTAAAGTAAATTTAATTTAGGATATCACACTAGTGAATAAGCTGTTTTTAGAAAAAAATACTTTATTAGGCATGGCTTTATTTTGATGGTCCACTGTAGATGCTTTGTAGATGCAGTCTCCTTGTACCTAGCATTTAAAAAAATATTGATTAAACTCTACTGACCTTGAAGTTGAATATGATAGATTCAATTAAATGTAACCATAAACCTACACCAAAGCCTAACCTTCAACAGAAAACCTAAGCCTTCATATAAATCTAGCTTTAACCATTATGTTCTCTGTAATTGATTAAATATCACCAGAGTAGCATTTGTTAATGATGTGCATATTGTAGATCATGTATATAGGACTATTAAAAGAAAAGTATGGCCAAGATTAGATAGCCGTTTGCTTCCTCAGGGTGGAGGCTGAGAAAAGAGATTCCACCAGGTTTTGGAGGCATTTTTGACAGTTGATAAGGACACGCTTTCTTAAACCATCTGAAAGTGAATCACGATGGCAAACTGGGTAAAGAATATTCCCCATGCATGCTTGGTAATGCTATTCTCTCTCTGAACTCCTCACGACTGAAGGATTTTGCAGCTTCAAGCTGCTTTATTTTGATTGGGTTTCAGAATTGAATCTTTTTAGTTTGCTCAAGTGCTTTGCAACAAATTACTAGTAACAGTAACTAGAAAAACAGAAAGAAGTAAGATTAATTATATTTTTAAAAAGTACAAGGAAAAATTGTACTTAACTACTCTAACAAGTAAATGTAGTTCACTAGTTTCTGTCTCGGGCATAGTTTGAACATTTCATGGCTAATGGGTGGACAAAAATGACTTTTGGAATAAATGTAAATGAATATACATCCCTTTCTCGTGCAACAGTTCCATTTTAAAATAGTAAATTACAAAAGCAAAAATATGTTGGAATCCATTAAAAATCTATTTATTATCATGTTTGTATTTTAGCATACATAAGATGCACTTCATGTTATAAGCTTCAGCAAGTGAGTTAGAGACTCTTTTAGCCAGTAAGAACAAGAAAGAGAGAAGAAAGGACGGAAATAGAGAGAGAGAGAGAAAAATAAGTCCTCTTTGCAATGTCTAATTGAAAACATAAATGTCAAAAGAGAAGGAAGCGAGAACAGGGAGGTATTGAGCAGAGAGTGCACTGAGAATACCAATGAAGCCCCTCATTATCACCAATGCATTTAGGAAGCTAAAGCCACACAACACAATTAGAACTGGAAGTGTGTGTGTGTGTAAGTAAGTGCACATGTATGAGTGTATGTGTGGGGTTTGTGTGTTGTCCTGTGATACATTTGATTGAAACAGGCCCGTTGTGTGCACAGATTTCCATAATAAATATTAAACACGGCACTGAATTCAGCTTCTGAGCAGGTTTTGTGTTAGAGGAGACCTCGGCATTCATCACGTTGGAAATGTCGGAGTACTGTTCATAGGAAAAGACTTATCAATAATATTTGAGAGATGATTAGCTCGTGTTTCGGATCTATAAAGCACGTCTGCTGGTGCAGTTCCTGTTGGAGGATTGAGGCCGTGGACAGTTGCAGTGTCGATACGAAGGAAGAGATATAAGAGAATATGATAGACTGCTGACCTTTCAGACTGATCACAGCCGCCAATGCAGATGACAAATAAACCTTTAAGTCAAGCAAAAGTGCTGACAGAGAGCAATATACACCTCAGTCTTCCCTCTGGATTAACCCTCTCTCTCTCGCTCTCTCTTTGTCTCTGTCTCTCTCTGTCTCTCTCTTTCTCTCTCTCTCTCTCTCTCTCTCTCTCTCTCTCTCTCTCTCTCTCTCTCTCTCTCTCTCTCTCTCTCTCTCTCTCTCTCTCCCTCTCTCGCTCTGTCTTTCTTTCTCTCTTTTGTATCTCTCACCCTAATGGATTTATATCTTACTTAGTTCTCTCTGGTATTTTTTTAAGGGTTAGGCAGAGGTTGAAATCAACTTCAGTACATTCACAAGCCATTTCCCAGACAGTCACTTCATACAGCTGTGGCCAGCTGACCATCTAATGGCTTCTCTAAAGGCTCCACCATTTCTATAGCACAATAACGCAACTCGTGTTGGACACCATATTTAATTATTTGATTGACTTTCTACTTATTGATTTTATGCATGGTAATTATTGCTTGCTTATTATTATTTTATATTATATCAATGTGTATATGGTGTCTCGCATGCACTGAATTCATTAACCACCCGCTACTAGATTTAGCCCCACACAAAGAGATATTTTGGTGGGGCCCATGAGTCTCTTGGGAATCCAGGCTTCTATCCAAATCCTCCTTTTATTTTAATATTAATATTAATTTCATTGTTTTCTTTGTAATTATTCAGGATATATTAAGCCTGGGAATGTATGGGACTCAGCTTTTGAGTTTTGAGCTTTTAAGTTTCTGTAATGAATTCCAGCTTGTGGAAGCACTGTATGAAAAAGCAGTTTTCCCAGTTCAGTAAAAGCTCTCGGCTGCTGAACGGTGATTCAATCACTGGAACGAGTCTGGTACACCGCATTATTTACATTGAGCATTTCAGTGGTACGTGATGGCATATAGCCAGTAAGAGCGTTATAGATGAAAAGAAGCCAATGTGTCTCCTGACGCGCAGTCAGAGATGACCAGACGACCTTTTCATGTACAGTATACAGTACTGGGTTCACTAGTCACTAGTAATGAAGCTGAGCGTAATACAGCAGTGCTGCATCGATAGTCTTTCTCCGTGCATGCATTAGGAAACACATTGTGTTGCCTCACATGTAAGCTTGTTAGCATAGTGTTTAAAGGTGCATTAAAACTGCAGCTTTTCCACCACAGCGCTATTATAGTCGAGTAGTAGAGCAGTGCAGAAGGGTGCCATCAGCATATAAATGTACTTGCAGTTGACAATGGAGGTGGCAATGCTATTAATATAGGTATTAAAGAAGACCAGTCCAAGGATCGAACCTTGAGGGGGACCCCTTTGTTACTGGTATTAGATCTTATTTACATTGCCTCAGGCCCCTTTGCTGTCTCCAATAGATACTTTCCAATCCAGTTGGTAGCACTTGTAGATGTTTTAAAAGTAGGGAATGAACGTTTCAAAAGCTTTAGTGAGATCTATGGAAACGACTGCACAGTGTTTCTATCTATTAATGGCAGTGAAAAGATCATCTAAGATGAGTGTAGTAACAGAGACTGTGCTATGCTTTTCTCTAAAACCAGATTAGTCATTAAAACAAAACAAGACAAAGCTAAATTTAAATAGGGAAATGTCTCAAGCTGATAAATCATTAAGAATTCTAAGATTTTGACCAAGCATGACAATTTCAAAACGGGTCTATAGTTAATAAGATGAGGCATTACCTTCTTTCTGAAGAGAAATTGCATTGCTGTTTTCCAGGTACTGGGAATTCTGTGGGATAAAATAGATTTAAAAAACATGTAATATGTTCAGAAAGGGTTTTTACGCTCCTGAGCTCTTTTTAGTGTAGATGATGTTGAAGGCTTTACCTACTGTGTGAGATTAGTACGGGTGAATTGTAAAGAAACCAGGTCTTACAGCAGGCACTGTATCTCATTAAGAGGCACTTCTGTATTAGTATTATTAAATGTGTCCAGGAGTATTAAAGGCTTGACAGAGAAATCTGATGGTCAAAAAGGTGTTACCAGGGAAATTTATTGGTGTTGGGTGTGTGGGGTTTATAAACTGAGGTTTGCATTTGGTTGTATACAACCAACTTCTAAGATGAGGTGTGAAAAAAGAAAGTATCCAGAAAATAATGGAAATGCACTGTAAGTGTTTTGCAGCTTGCGCAATAGGCCCTGGGAGAGAAATCACTATGTCCTTTAAAATTAAAATGATCTATTTGGTTCACCATTTATTGATTTGGTTCCTCAACAGTCACAATTAGTTATAAGACCCACAAAGTAGCTTGAGAAACTACACAACATGGATAAATGAGAACATGTGATGAGTGATAGTGTAATTGGCCAACAGTTAACTAATTTAACAATGTGGGACAGTAGCATAGCTTTATATATTGTCGCTGTCCAATGAAAATATGTATCTCAATTTTTGTTGATTTTTACTTTTATGCATCATTTGAACACAGCAGCTGCCATTTACACTGTGTGAGAATTTCATGATAAATGGGCCAACAGAAATCACCCAAAAAGGGCTTGGAAAGATGTCTGGTTCCATTAATTTACATTCAAGAGGTTTTTGCCCTCTCCTGTAAAGCTGCTTTTTTGGAGATATTTGTTTTTCTTTGGACGGCGATGATATATAAGTTTATATAAGATCATAGTGGCCCCAGAGTCTATGGATTATTTTGTATGTTTTCCTTTACCATTTTTTTGTGTATAACCAGAATATTTTATTTGACATATTTTAGGCAGATTTAAATTTGTTTGCTTAATCCTAAGCGACTATTTTATTCTTTTAGCCCTTCAGAACTCAGTATTGCACCAAAGCTGTTCGTTCCAAACAGCCAAACAACTTGCAATGAAATATAAACACTTTCACACACACTAACGTATGTCAGGATATATGAGACTTAATATACTTTACCTGCCTTAATCCTACCAACAAAGGTGATGCAACAAATGTGCATAGATTCAAATACCACAAAACTAGGGAAACAAACCCCAGTAGTGATGTAGATAGAATCCAGGTTTGTTTGTGTCTCTGCAGGGCCGTCTCATTTTGATTTGCCGCCTCTATCTGTCTCTATCCTGCAGCAGGGTGCACTATTTATGAGGGATTGCAAGGCCTTGTATCACCTTGCATTGTTTATTTTCTTGGTTTAGCTGTGTGTGTGTTTGTGTGTTTGTGTGTGTGTGTGTGTGAGAGAGAGAGAGAGACAGAGAGAGAGAGAGAGAGAGAGAGTGGGGCAGCTGAAACAATCTTTTAAACAGCTTCATTGGAATGCCGACACATGTTGTCACCAAAAATACTGACCAACAACATTCACCATTCTCATTTAGACAGGAATGTGTGTGTGTGTGTGTGTGTGTGCTGAAACTTTTTTTTGACAGACAGGCAGACAACAAATATGACTAGACTTACAGTTATCTGCCAGCACAGCCATAAAACTGAGATCGCCTTACATACCTTGTGTGTGCACGTGTATGTGTGTATGTATGCTTGCAGGTGCAATGCCATGCATGAGTGAATGCTTCACATCATGTGACCAAGCCAGTTTTATGGAATATGAGTAAAATAAATAAATGGCAGTAGCTGGGATAAGGTGAGGCCCAAGCTATGCTTCAGGCAGGGGGAGAGAAAGAGAAAGAGAGAGAGTGAGAGAGAGAGAGAGAGAGAGAGAGAGAGAGAGAGAGAAAATCTGATTCTGGTTCAGGTAGATACACATTCATACACACACAAAATTGCGCATACAGATGACATTGCTGTCAATCTGACTGATACTGCAGGCTGGGCTACTTGAATGAATCATTTTAGCAATTAGACTCCCTTCCCAGTATTCCATGACTCATATAAACTCATATAAACTGGTCTATGCCGTGCCTCGACTTTGGAATGTATGCAAGGGTTATGCCAGACTCCACTAGATTCCTGTCCACTAGATCCATGCCGTAGAAATGGATTCTACAGTACATCAGTAGCATAGTTTCCATTACCAGTATAGAATAATAAAATAAAATAAAATAGGCTCAGTTACTTAACCTTTTAAAATGAGCAATAAAATACAAATATACACAATATACAGTCTACATTTGCTTATCCTGTATTATAAATACACATGTAAATGTATTGTATCATATGTACACACTCATCAAGCACTTTATTAGGAACACCTCCTTGTATCCACACTCATTGTCCAATTTATCAGCTCCACGTGAAATAGAACTTTTTGTGGTTCTTCGGTTACATACTGTAGTCCATCTGTTTTACTGCATACTCTGTTAATCCCTTTTAACCCTGTTCTTCACTGGTCAGGACCACCACAGAGCATGTTTCAATTGGGTGGTGGATCATTTGCAGCACTGCAGTGGCCACAGGATGCTGCCTACAGACTACTGCTAGCTGGATATTGCTGGCTGGATATTCGGTTGGTTGACTATTCTCTGTCCAGCAGTGACACTGTAGTGTAATCCATTCATACCAGCACAACAGATGAACTACGAAGTGCACCCCTCTTTGTGGTATATGGTATGTGTCACTGATAAAATGGACAATAAGTGTCGAAATAAGGTGCTGTTCTTAATACAGAGTTCAGTACCATGTGGACTATCAGACATTTTTTGTAAATAAGGAATCTAAAATATTGGTTCAGTTCAGTCTGCCTCTGTATTATTCGGCAACTAAGGTCAAGAGAAATATGAAATTCATACCATGCTGCTGAAACAGCTGGAGTAATGTGCCATGTCATTTCAAAAGTTGTTATGACACGACTTAATAGGTGCTATTTCAACTTGACATTGAAGTTGGTAAAAGCAGCCTTTATAGCAAAGGCCACTTGTTGACTCATTTAAAGTGCTTAACTGTCATGAAAGGCTTGTGTTGACTGTTATGAATGCTGCCCTTTAGTAACATTTTACCAATTTATAGCTAGAAGAAGCTAAATATCCTAGTTTTCTGCATCAAATAATCAGAAAGAGTTTAAATTCAAGGCAGCGTCTCAGCAGTGTTCACCTTTCAGTTAAATGCACCTAAAATGTCAGCCAGAAGAACTTTTGACTGAACTGGAAACTTTGAACTGGGTGAACTCCACTGCACTCAAGTTGAAATAAATTGCCTTTTAATTTTGAGCTGACTTTTCAAATTTTACAGTCTGATGGACATAGACTAATATACCTGAGGCCTGCCTTTTGCAGCACTAGGAGTCGATGTATGAGTAGGTGTAGAGCTTGTTGAAGTTTGTGATTATCTTGTCAGAGACCTGTGATGCTAAGAACTATCAGCTAAGTTCAGAATCAGACGAGACAGCAGAAGCAGCAATGCCAGAGCTACATTGGGAGAAGGAATTGCATTTTGCCAGTAACATAAGCTAACATTACTTAACATTACTTAACATGTTAGTAACAGAGCAACATATTTGACAGGAACATTTAATTATGTTTTATTATTTTATTTATTCTGGTTTTAATTGTTTTTAATTGGAGATCATTATGACTTGGACTCCAGAGTCTATGGGTAGACGTTAAATTATGAAATGTGAGGTTAATAAGAAGACTGCACCATTTTTTTCAGTAAGTAGTAATAATCATAATGTAAAAGTCAAAAGTGTCAGGTCGGATTTTGTGGCAATTTTGGAAGTGCTGGCTCATAGTATGTTTCTTGTTTAAATGCTCAGAAAACAAGTCTACAACTGGCGCTACAAAATGTCCTTCCTTACATTGTGTGGAATTACACAGTTCCACCAGAGAGGTCTCCAAATCCCCACAACTGACATAGTGTAGTTAAGTGTAATATCATTTCCACTGATTGCTCTTGATGGCATGAGTTCTATTTTTTAAAGCCAGAGGCAAGTGAAATTGTTGTTGGTGGTATGACATGGCCTATTTATTCCATTTTGAAAATGTCAGGACTGAATAACCAACTATATCTGACAACCCTTATGTTTGGTTTCTATTTTAGCCACACTGTGGTGTGGATTGCAGTTTACTGGCATGTTTACCTGTATGTTTTTCAGTGATATTCAGTGACTGGGTAATGACTTCAGTGACTCCTTCTTTTAAGTTTTAGTTTTGGAAAATAAGCTTTTCATCACAAGTTATCTGAATGGAGCTAGCAACGTACTAAATATATACGACGTTAGATTATTACTTACAAGCATTTAAGCCCAAATGAATGTTAATTAAAGTCTCTGTGGTATTACGCTGACCTATTGTATGCTGTTGCCAGTCTATACAAGCTCGAATGCAATGTAAAGGCATTGAACTCTATTTGCGGAATTAAAACAAACATCTACAGTATTTATTTTCTTTAAAAAATAGCAAACCAGCATTCTCTCGTTCTCTCCCTGTTTAGTGCATTTGTTTATATGTGCACATGCAAGCGCACGCGCTCGTGTGTGTGGCATGGCTAATTAACCATGACAACCGTGCAGACAGTCGAGGTTGAGTGGGTGTAGATAGGTGCTCTGTATGTGTGTGTGGCCAGCCTCTGCTTTGGGGCCCAAATCCTCAGGGAGCACAGACACTGCTGTAAACAGCCAAGACTTCACAAATGCAGGATATTATAAATAGAGATGTAGTGTCTTTAGTATGACAATACATCATTGCTAGGTTCTTATGCTTATTAGAGGCCTTTACCAAGCACAGTTTATTCAGATGTCAATAAGTGAATTTAAACACGGCTTACCAATGCAGTATTGCACACTATTTCATTTGTCCTCTGGTTGATTTCTATGTGCTTTAGCAGTCCATGTGACCTTGCCTGACAAACCATTGTTGCATCTGGTGTTGGCATAGCTACAAAACAACATATCTGTTGTGTCTGTACATTTTTACTGAAAGGATGTGGGGCTAGCATCTTTAAAAGAAATAGAAGGTTATTGTGTATCTGTGCAATGTGAAAAGTTTCAAGTAAATCAGCCAGTGTTTTTATTTGTATTTTTTTGTCATAAATAGCTTTTTTGTGTATTTTATTCATGCATGCAAACTCATCAAATATCATCATTATTATTATGGAGAAAAAAAACTAAAGACTACACATGTTGCTGTTACTTATTTGTATCATGCTAGGCATGTAATAGAGATCTGAGCTCAATATGCATGAAAATTCTCCAATGTTGGTTTGCTAAAACTCACAACGTTTGATGGAAAATACCCAGACATAACTATACATAGCTAAAATAAGCTACTAAGGTTGAGAAAGACAGCAGTGAAGCTAAGCACTGCTGTCAGCTTAAATCCAGAACTGTACAATCACCTTAACTCTAATAACTCTAATAATACACTAATGCACTGTTTCTGTATGCAATAATTACATATACATATAATTTCACTTTCTTGTGTGGAAGCAGCTTTCAAATAATTCCTATGTAACATGGGAAAAACATCAGTGTCAAGAGGTCAAGAGGCTAATAAGCTACTGCACTCTGCCCATTTAAATGGTCCTACACAGAGCCAATCAGAGCATCTGCTAAGTGTAAATGCATCTGCACAAGCTGTATATTTCAGTGCTGGGATTTCACAGGTGTAGACATCACACAACACACTATGCGTCATGCTGCTGGAAATTTCAGTTTCCCTAGTCTAATGTGGAACTTATGTTTGACGGTATTGTGAATGGTTGTGAAGTTATTTACAAAGTTATTTAAGATTAAACACTTGTGATCACGTCGTTGGTCACATGTTTGGTCTTAGAAGCTCAAAAACGTTGGCTATGTACCTGGGTACTATTGCTGCAACAAAATGGCAATGCATGTCAATCAATTTATTTAGCAAGTTAGTAACTACTATTGCTCTATTTATGGAAGTATATTTAACTCTTGGTTGCTTGGCATCAATAGCATATGGTTAACAAGCTACACTGCTTTGTGTAAGATTTGTAGCCAATATTACTAAAAATAAATGTAATTATTTCTTGTACACTATACAACCATAATTATTAAGTATAAACTACTCAAGACCGGACTGAACAGTGATTTTCCCCAGTACATGCACAGCTTTCACATTGTCAAAATCCCCGGTAACTGTGGTACGATGATTGTGATACCCAGCCTTCTGTGGCTTATTACTTTAATGAACACACTGTAGCAATGAGCTGGGGGTCCTTTTCCTGCAAACTCTGTAACTAAGTTATCTACCTCAATGACCTTTTAGCAACATAACACCCTCACGGTCCTTTTACATGAATGCTCAGATATGCTAAATCACAAGTTCTGACACATTTTATGCTGCCTGATAAGACAGTATAACATATAGCTGTCCTTTTGAGTACATAAAAATCAAGCATTAGAAATATAGTGTAAAATATAGCACCGCTTATGTATATGTGTGTGTGCGCGTGTGTGTGTGTGTGTGCTGGTTTCCCCTGAGACACTCAAGCGCTCATATTATCTGCTTTATGGTTCTCTATGATCCTCAAGCAGCCTAATCCAGTGTGCACAGAGCCACTTCAATTAATTGATCCTTATACTGGATCCAATAGTGTAATTAAAGGGATAAAGTGGAAGGCTTGTTCCCCAAAGACCATTCCACCATATCCATCTCCGCAGTCTCATCTAAGTTCCAAAATCCACGAATTCATCACTATTTTTATTTGAGCTACAGAATTGCGTGCTTTATGTATGCACTTAGGAAAGCACTGCATTGAATTCACTTGATTTATATGTCTACATCATTTCCATATGAATTAAAAATGAATTAAATTATTACATTAGTTTCCTTACACTGTAAAAGAAATATATAATTACACTAAATACTGGCACCATATTCTCCAGTAATATTTGTTTACAGTTCTAATATTGTCTTGTATACTATACAATACTGTAGCTCCCATATGCTCCTAAAGCTGTCTGAGGACCCTCAGGTTTGCTACATTATGTAGTACAGCATGTAAAGTTATAGACGAACATGACTGATCTGTCTTGCAAGCTTCTGGTAGCATATGCTTGAATGTTTATGCATACTGTAACATGATTAAAAGAATGAGCACATTATTTTTACAACAGCACTGTCCTGTTTATCAATCACACCATGAACTGAACATTACATTACATTACAGTAGTTACAGCACATATGGCAGAAACTATTAATATCTGTTGATGGCAACATTACAGGGTCAACTAGTCACTGTAACTCAAAACACGGTTATGGTAAAAATGCAAACACATGCAAAATGTGTGAGTAACTTTAAATAAACTAGCTATGGAAAATAATGCTATACATATTGTTTTTTTTTTTATAGAATAAACTAAATATTAACCTTACTAATCTGCAATACCCCGTTGTAATAATTTGTTTAGGATTTTTCAAGATTTAAAAAAATGAGACCACACAAGGCTCCTGAGAGAAAATTAATCGCATTATGCTTTACAAATAATAACTTCTGTAAAGTCCAACATTTTATCTTCTTTCACTGAAGGTTTGAACCATAATTCCCAGAATGCAATGATTTTGTTAGCTATTTGATTTGGTTTAGTTGACTTCCTCCTTATGTTGTTTCAATATGGTACTGGTTATATCCAACTTTGACTTCCATATTGCTTGCTGGGGGGTGACTAATGAGTTTGGACCTCCTAGTACTCTGCTTTGGAGTTTTCCTGGACACAGTGTGTTCTGCATTTATGACTATTGGCTCACTGAGACAACAAACTGGCCTGCACTGTTTAAGGTTTCTTGGCTGCCTCTCTGCCTTAGCCCATCAGCCTCTCCTTTGACCCATCTGTTATACCAGTCATCTAGCCACTGTGCTGTATCCTGCTGGTTCTATGCGAAGGGGTCAAGGCTGAGCTGTGGTAACTGATAGAATCTAGCATTATTGAGCCAGAGGATGCCTCGCCTTGGATCTTAAAGCTGGTGGTGGCTAAGAAGAAGTCAGGTGCTCTGCATGCCTGCATGTGTGTCTTTCCAGGAAACCCACAGTTCTATAGCTCAACTGTGTTTTTTTTAAAAACTCAGCCTTAGAGAAGGATGCTTACACATTCTGGTCCATTCTAGCAGCAGAAACCTTACATCCTTTGTGACTTCTATAGGTATGTTTAGGTACACCTGAATGCCACCATTAAGCTTCACGCATAGCAGGTCATGGTCTCTCTGCTGGTTGACATTTCAGGTGTCATCATGGGCATTAAAATACACAACAAGTGATTCAAAGCTGACAGGTATGTCCTCTCTATGCCAGTATGTGGGCAGCATTACCCCAGTCCAGTCTAATGTGAATCCTTGAGCACAGGTCTGTTTAGCTTGCCTCCATACTGGGCATTCCTTTCACATTCCACCAACACCACAGCCCGCCTTTGCCAGCTGCTGATGACCTACAGTGTAGGAACCTGGGTATTGTTTCGGGCATGCACTGGTGCCATGCATGATCTTGAGGCACAGCTCTCCTTATTCCTGGTGTTGGCTCATTTTGAAATCTCCAGCTCCACCCACATCACCAAATCACACTACAGCATGAGGGGATGTGCTTTCACAGATGCAGAATGACATTGAGAAGTATGTCGCCTTCACTTTTTGGGTTCTCAGTTCACCTTAACTGTGGTATCCTGTGGGTGAGTACATGGCATTGGCCTGCATCTGGGCCTGTGAAAAGCAGCAACGGTACCTTTATGACTGCCCTTTTTGACCGGGGACAGATCATCAGGCCCTGACTACTCTGCTTTTCACTTTGGGTTGTGGCCTTTGACAACTGAGGCTACACCATTGGTTGGCCCAATTATCGTCCCAGACAGACACAATGTTGTGACAGATCTGCTCTATCACTGTGTCTCTGCCCCAGTCCCTCACTGGGACACCGACTGAGGGGAATAGGACATTATCCAAATGTTGCACATGACCTTCTAGGCTAGTCTGGTGTGGGAGCTGAAGGAAGCCTCTGAACAGGACCCACTTCTCTCTCATCCCTCTCTCAGCTCTCATCCAGAAGTGCTAACATCAGAAGGTCTGAGAAAAGTTGGCTGCATGATCCAAAGTTAAACTTTTCTTGTGGACTGTAGCTTGTTTGGCATGTGGGCACAGTGAGCCCTATCACCAATGCTTTCTGGTGGTCACCCACAGCCTGCAATCTAAATGGCCTCCGCTGCTGCTCACCACTGCAGTTTTGGTAGCTTTCCAGGTTATCATTGACTGTCTGGACTCTCTTTTCTTATGCTTGGATCTCCCAAACACCATTGCCACGTACAACAGCCCTTAGAATTAATCAGTCAAGATAGGCCTGGGTGCCAACCATCCATCTCTCTGACTGGGTTAGGGTCTGGAGACCTCACAGGGACAACAGACTGGCCCCATACTAGTTCTATCTTCTCCAAGTCACTTATCAGCTGGGCCCAGCTACTTACCCTCTCAGCAATGGCACTGCAAAGTACTGCTAATAATATAATATATAATATATGCCAGATCACACCTTCAGCATGGCACAATGCACATCTCATGCTGCCTCAGCTTTGTGCTTCCCTGGCATTGTACCTTCCGGTGGCTCGCATTTGTTCCTGTGGGTTCGGGACCTCAAGATCTTTGTGGTGACATACCATGTTTGACTTGTTGAGTGTTCTGTTTGCACATGGGCTTATTAGTGCTGCATCTATTCTCTCTGCTCAGCTATGCTGCAAATGTTTGGTAATGCCTGAGGAAAAGGATCTGCAGTGATTACACTGTTTGGGTTTTTGTGTTCACAGAGTAAAGTTGGAGATAATGTTCATGCAAACATGGTGCCAGGTTGTGCTTATTAAAAACACAAAACAGTCATATGCAAAAGTCTGATAAGTTATCATGACCTCTACAGATAACCTATGTAAAATTAAACATGAGCTTAATCTGTATTTTTTGCTGAGGTAGGAAATGTGAAAACCAACATCCTTGAGTTCTTATTAAACATGATGCTGATTTCTGACTGATAACACAAGCTCCAAGGTCTATCTAGCACATTCATGCTGTCTCTAAACTGTGATTGTGTTACCATTTACAGGGTACCATTGGCAAGAATTGTGCTGATGTCATGCATTTTACTGGTGTGGAAATGATGTACGCTTCTGAATCAAGTAAACTGAGTACATTCCTTTTTTTCAGTGTAGATTACAGGTGAGACAGGTGCTGGAAGAAAGGTGCAACATTTTAGAAGACATAGCTTTGGCTCAGTGTGTTGACACTGTACGAGTTGTTTTGAACTGTTTATATGCAGGAGCAAGTGTCAGGAAAAGCTCAGTGCAACTCTGCAACTGTCTAGGCTCATTGCACCTATGGAGAAAGGTAAACCACAGGCTTTTGACTTGTGTGCGTGCATGTGTGCTGTATACTGACATACCAGCATATTTTGAGGTTCTGCTGTGCTCCTCAGGTCTCTTAAGCTCAGCTGCAGCTAGGAATGAAATTGTGGACTGAATTCATCAAGTCCCCAGACAGAGAGAGAGAAAGAAAGAGCTAGTAAGATAGGAAAATCAAGGAAGGTGCAAGAAACCTGTATGTGCATGACAAAGTCAAACACCAAGCAGTGCAGAGAGAAGGAAATATTACAGATCTCTCACTGACGAGAAAAGAGAGCAGGAAAGGGAAAAGAGCATAGCCTGAGATTTGAATCTCATCTTTGCAGCGAGTCGCCAACAAGGTCAAGTAGTGTGTATCACTCACAGTTATGTTACAGACACTAGCATTTGGATCATTCTTCAGACCTTGGCTAAAAGCTAAATGTAGCCAATCTCATTTGATCCCCTGGCGGCCATGCTGAAAGTAAAACATTCGTAGCGAGACCCCACTCCAGGGGCTTGTTAGAAAAGTGCTGCATTTCAAATCCTCTCCCATGAATGCTAAGCTGCCTTTCAAGATGCTGCTGCTACTACTTAGTGGCTTTACTTTATCATCATAAATAAATATTGCAGATCCCTTTGGTGGATCTTCTGGTACCTTTTGTGCTGTATTGTTTGGTCATGCTGAAATACTGTATGCAGGGAAGCGAAAAGAGATGCAGTAGTATAGCTTAACAAAGCCTTGCAAAAACCCTTTGCCTTTTTCAATTATGCTCTTAAAAATGGCAATGGTGAAGAGTCGATCTGTACCTCGAGCACTACGAGCTTCAAGTACAACTCGACTTGAACCGCCATCCCTGAGGACACATGGAATACAAGCGTCTTCTCTGTCCTGACTTCTTAGATGGTGGAATCAACTCCCACTGGGCGTCCGAACAGCGAACCTCCTTACGGTCTTCAAATGCAGGCTGCAGACCCATCTCTTCGTAATGCATTCAAGTGCATTAACTAGATCACTCTAGTAGAGGTGTAAGTTGTGTGTATTGTGTTGCACTTATAATGACCTTTTCTTTTCTATAGGTATGAGCACTGGGCTGGGGTTGCCAGGTAGTGCTCTTTTTGCTTTATATATGTCTGTGTATTAATCTCTCTAGGTATCAGCACTGGCCCCCTGTTCGGGCAGTGTCTGAGCTCATGGTGAGTTTTAGGTTCCTGTACTAGCTGGAATATTATCCAACGGAACACTAAGCACGGTTGTAAGTCACTCTGGATTGGAGCGTCTGCTGAATGCCTTAAATGTAAATGTAAAAAGATTCCTAAAGTTCCTAAAATGTTGTTAGCTTGTTGATGTTCTTGGCTTTAGGGGAAACATGTTGACTGGTACAGAATGTTTACATGATATAACTGTACTTCCACACATCATTAGCAAACAAAAAAATCTATTTTTTCTTTAGGAGCTTCTATTGCATCAATCGCTGCCACTTGTATTGGTCACTTTAAGGCGGGTGCAGTGCGCATGCGCATGTTGGAGAGCCAGAGTTAATAATGGAGAGAGTGGGGGGAAATAAGGGAGAGAATGTGCGTGCAGTGGACTGTACTAGGTTGTAGCCTGGGTTCTCCAACTGGTGTTATCTGGGAACTTGTGATGAGCCTCGGTGCTCTCGTTGTTTGACGACGTGAAACCCCTTCACGACGTGTTCCCTGCGTATCTCTTAATGGAAGCTAAGTATCCACCGCTCCACGAGAGCACCGACCTAACACCATACTTCCATTCGTTACACACTTTAAATTACACTCATCATCTAAAGAAAAGTTGTACCCAACTGGATGCCCAGGACATGTGACACATGACAACAAACTGTTTGTTTTGGCACAATGCCTCTGTACACAGATTTGTTGGTCATCTTCACCAAGACAAAAGTGGCCCGCTGTCACGTCATGGCAGTGTGGCACGACACCACTGCAGTCTTTGGTGACATGGACGTGGACAGTTGTCGTAACGATTTGTGTGCATGTAGTCCTGCATTGTGCAGCTGCCTGCCAACTGGCACTAACAGGATGACTCATGGAGGGCATTGCTGCTTGTCGAATGTCCACAGTTGTGGCTATTGGGTGAGTCAGGTTTAGAGATAAGGCCGTCCTTGTTTACGTCACATGTGCTGCTAAGCGTGAAACCTGAATCATTTGTATGTCTCACAATGTTAAACCTAATAAGTTTTCTTTCTGTCGTGGATTCCTTGTGGGTGCAACTGTCTCTTTAACTATTTTTATGATAAGTGCATATTCAGTATTGTTTACCAGCATGATCAGTGTGTGTGCTTATTTGAATATTGATTTGATGGTCAATTAAGTCTTACCCTGCACAACTGTTGATAACTGAATGCACACATGAATTATTTGATAGCCTAATAACGAGCTACACCTTGCAGATCAGACACAATATTGGACAAACTGGATTGAATACCTTTCAGTGGGGTATTTTGACATTTGAAGATTTGCCTAAAGGTTTGGAATTTGTTTCTAAGGTGGATAAATATGAATGTACAGTACTGTGGCATAGTTACAGAGTCCCCTTTATTTATTTAAAGGAGGGACACATTATACTGTTTTTCCACTAGGTAGCACAGTTCCCCCTGGGGTCTTAATGAAATGTCTGTGACATGCTTTGGTCAAAATACCACAAGGATCAAGCACCACAACACCCTTCTCAACAGGCAGCACAGCTGGTGAGATGTGCCTCCGGATACGAAATAAATTAGTGATTGCATTGCTGCAGCTATACCACACTCAGTTTGCTCTGAAGTTAGGACTCTAGTAGCAGCCAGCAGTGTTTTACCCTAGCACAACAGGCTAATGCAACTAACCCCTAATTACCTGAATGGAACACAGCTGTATCTTTGCCTGCAGACCAGCTACATGTAATATAGTGGCGGGGGTGAAATAACCTTAGTGATTCATTACAAGTCAAAAACTACTTCTGAATTTACACAGAATGTAAAAGGAACATAGGACATTAAAAAACAGATCTTACGTACAGAACGTAAAAGGAACCGAGAACGTATATAGAACATAGAACGTGAAGCAAAACAAAACGTAGAAAAGAAAACAACGTAAAGTAACACAGAAAGTAAAGTTAAACAGAACATAAAGTAAAACTTCTTCCCAAGTTCACCCATGTCACTCCACTGCTATGCTCCCTTCACTTGCTTCCTGTTGCTGCCCGCATCAGATTTAAAATGTTGATGCTCGCCTACAAAGCCAAGAATGGACCAGCGCCTCCCTACCTTATGGCAATGGTTAAGAGTCAATCTCTACCTCGAGACCTTCGAGCTTAAAGTACAGCTCAACTCGACCCACCATCCCTGAAGATACAAGGAAGACAAGCGTCTAGACTCTTCTCTGTCCTGACCACCAGATGGTGGAATGAACTCCCACTGGCTGTCCGAACAGTTGAGTCTCTCGCGGTCTTCAAGCGCAGACTGAAGACCCATCTCTTTGGAACGCACTTAAGTGAGTGAGCTCTAGTAGATGTGTATGTTATATGTGTATGTTAAAATACTTTGTTTTGCACCTACACTCTTAATTACATTTCTTCTCTATAGGTATGAGCACTGGGCTGGGGTTGCTAGGTAGTGCACTTTTGCTTTATATATGTCTGTGTAAGAGCGTCCGCTAAATGCCTGAAATGTAAATGTAAATGTAAAACAGAACGTGAAGTAAAACAGAATGTAAAGAAACAGAACGTGAAGTAAGAAAGAAAGTAAAGAAACAGAATGTGAAGTAAGACAGAATGTAAAAGTAACACAGAACACAGTATGTTCATTCTGGTGTTTTCTGTTTTAAGATTGTATGTCTTTCTTCTTTTTACCATTTGTAGTGCATGATGACAGAGGAAGAAAGCTTGTTATTCTGCTAAATGTTGCAGAACTTCTCCAGGTGGTCACTCTGTCCATACTTCGATTTCACTGTGCCTGGTAATCTATCCAGAAGGATAACAGCACTTGTCTGTAATAACCAGTGACCTACCTGACCCACTCTGGACACTATGGCAACCTGCTATTGCTGCTCTCTCTCACTTGCTCCTTCCCTCCCACTCTCTCTCTCTCTCTCTCTTCCTCTCGCTCTCTTCTCTCTCTTTCTCTCTCTCTCTCTCTGTGCTTTTCATTCTTTCTATCTCTCACTTTTTCCCCTCTCTCTTTCTCTCCGGCTTTCTTTCACTTTCTTTCTCTTTTTCTCTCTCTCATCTGCCTCTTTCTTGCCAGCCTTTTCCCTCTACCTTTCTTCTGTCTCTTACCTGTCTCTCTCTTTCCTGTCTTTCCCTCTCACTCCCTGTCTCTCTGTTTCCCTCCTTTTCCTTTATCGCTCTCTTTCTCTCTCCACGTCTCCATCCTCACTCTCCCCTCTCTATTTTCCCCTGCTTCTCTCAATACTGTTGTCTTTTTCCTCCCTCTCTTTTTTGCTCTCTTTTTTATGTCTCTACTCTCCCTCTCTATGTCTATCTCTCTCTCTGCCTGTCTCTTATCTTTCTCCCTCTCGCTCCTCTCTCTCTCTCTCTCTCTCTCTCTCTCTCTCTCTCTCTCTCTCTCTCTTTCTCTCTCTCTCCCTCTCTCTCTCTTTTTCTCTCCTCCTCCTCCTCTCTCTTTCAGTCTTTCTGCATGCACAGACCCACCCCTCTGTCTTCATCTCCATGGAAACTGTATGTCACAGGTCATTATCCAATAGTAGTGATTAATAGGGTACTCACTGCAGGTATTGGTACTATACCACACACCCACGTACATATGAACATGTGAGCATTGAATCAGTTGCTACCTGTTAGGTTGTAGTCGGGAATCCAGTCATACAGGCCACATAAACATCTATGCTGTACATCACAAATCAGTGTGGCTCCCAAATGGTAAGTTACAAGTGATGACTGTAAACACATAGCTAATTTTCTTTGGTGAAAATAAGTTAACACATCCTCTGCAAAGTGCACACACAAGTATGTTTTTACTGCAGTTTGTAATATCTCTTTTTTTTTGCTTACATGCTGAATTAAAAATATTAACATAACATAAACATAAATTTTATATGCCATTACCATTACACACGCCACAATTTATGCTGCATTTATGCCAGTATGTTAAATTCCCATCATTTATTGAGATTGTCCTGGAGAACGGAATCTTGTATATACATGATCATAGATTAATAAGGAGAGTTCAGTAAAAAGAACTGTCAGGCCATTAACCTCAAATACTGTAGTCTCCTACTCGATATACAAATCTCACATGTAAAGGAGATGCATAAAACAAGCCAATTACCCAAACATTAGACTCTTACGTAACAGTCTTGACTCCACCCAAAAAGACGACCCCCAAAATTTAGATGAACAGAAGCTCACATTTCAGCCCAGCAGGAAACAACAACAACATGGCAACAGGAATAGCATACTAGTGCAGAATTGTATCTTTCCAGGCTGTGTAGGGAATGTTGACACTTTTCATACCCTTTCAAGTAGGTGTCAGTGTGCATGGTCGATGTTCGTCTTCAAACAGTGCTGAAGTTTCTAAACTTCCTTTTCTTCAGCTTCGTAATCAAATGTGCTATTTAACCCTAAATGCCACCTCTTGTTTAGATAGATAGATAGATAGATAGATAGATAGATAGATAGATAGATAGATAGATAGATAGATAGATAGATAGATAGATAGATACAATACATACTCTACAAATTTCACTCCTGACATTACCTTAGACCTTGGACAACATTGAGCAGGCTTTGTTCAGAAAACAGAGGGGATGAAAGGAGCAGGTCCACCAGGTAGCATCAGTACAGCCCCAGTACAGTCTATAAGTAGCAACTGTGTCATGTGTTTTTACATGCTGCTTCTGTGTAGGTAATGCTGTGTCTCAATGTAAAGCAGTAAGTCAGAACAGATTCCCAAAACAGGGAAAACAACTTGTTTCATTCTAGGAAAAAAAAAATCATAGGGTATAAATGGGCATGTAAAACTGTATATGGGATTTTTTACTCTAACCAAACTCACATACATTCTATGTAGTCATTGGAGGACTATATCACTATTTTAAATACTAATCTATGGCATCTTTAACCAACAACAATGTCTTTTGCCAGAGATGTCCAGACATCTACATACATCTACACGCTGAACATTTATGAGTACACTTAAACATTTCTTTCTGCGCGCACTTTAAACCTGGACCAGAACTAAAAAAAGCCTTCTAAGGGAGAATCCTCATTGACTCATGAAACTAATCTTAGATTAGGCTTAATCTTTATCTGAAAAACCAACCTTTAAAGACTTGATCTTTATCGCCTCTATAGGCAAGCTGGAGATTAGAGTGTGAGCTGAGATATCAAACTGTGAGAAGACTGTGCATTCAGTGAACGATTACAGAATTTACGACTTGCTCTTTTGATGAAGGAGCAAAGAATGGTGGGAATGCATCTGGTTTAATATCTGTCACACCCCAGTGCAGCTGGACAGTAACTGAGGATTGTGTGGAGGATTGTACAGTGACCATATTCATTAGCCATGGTTCATGTCTTCACCTGTGCTCATAAAATTTCATGGACACTTTATTAGGTACAGGAGCCGTGAAAGCTGGCATACATTTTACAGTCACTGAAAACAATTCTTGACCTTTTTGGAGCACCACTGTACATGAAAGTTCATGAATAGCAGCCTGTCTTGTACACAGTTGTGCTTTGTTTCATCTCTTCTGTGAATGGCCTGTTCTAGATGCAAATATTAATCAGTACTGTGTCACATGCTAGGACAATCTGATACATGTGCCAAATGTCAAACAATCTCTCAAAGCTTAGTGTGTGGGTTGCCCCACAACATCCCCCAAATCTCGGTTATTGTGAGTCATTTTTTTATGTATTATGATGTGATTTCTATCTCAGTATTTTATTTATGCTACAATCCTTAAACTTTATCTTGCACCAGTGTGAATTGCTCAGAATGTTTATTTACAGCTCTGTAAAGGCTATATTGGTATATCTGTTCTCCAGTTGGATCTGACAGAAAACAATGAGGTTAAATGTCAGCAGAATGTGAGAATGTCAAATTTAATTTAAGAGTGTTCATGCTTATTTTGGGTAAGAATCACAGACCTGTCTTTCTATAATATCCAAGTTTGAGGAGCTTATAAACAATTAAAGCACACAATCTTAAAGTAATTGTGCTTACAAAGCTTACAATGTTTATTTGTAAATAAAGTTGCAATGTTTAGTTCCAGTCTGACCCACAGATGCCATAAAAGGCTTCAGGTATCTTTCTTAAAGTATGCTCATCTGATCTTCAAAGCAATTTCTAGACTTGCAGTTAGTAAGGAAAGCAGGCAGTGTCCTTTGGATTGATTAGTATGTATTGAAAAGCTCCATAGATGCTTTAGTCTGTTTGGGGTGCTGTCTGAGTAGTTGAGATACTTTTGTACACTTCAGAATGAATTTTCGTGCTGCTGTTCCAGATTAGTTCAACAGTTTAATTCAAGGTTGATTTTGGTCAGCCTGGTTGATTACTAATGCTAAGCTCATATGTGTGTTTTTCTTACTTATTAGTGAACCAAATCGTTTTATTTATAGTTTATAGATTTTAGTTTTCAATAATTTAATAGCTGACACTTCAATATGCAGAATCAATATGCAAATTCCACATGCAGGAATAACTAGTGTGCAGTTCTGGTTAAACTAGTGATGAAGCCACACATACCTGATTGAAACGTCAGTGTAATTAGTCAAATGACCTCTAAAACTGTGCAACTGGTATATTTTAGACCACAAATGTGTAGACCGAACTTGCAATAACCTCAGCTGGACGTTATAGTACCTGGACCACATAGCATACATTTTAGATTTAGTAGCTACTTTTTTGTAGTAAGTTTTTAGAGTAGGTCTAAAACATTGTATTTATTTATTTATTTATTTATTTATTTATTTACTTACTTACTTACATACATACTTACTCACTTACTTACATTTTGAATGAATTTGTAAAACCATCATGGTAAAGTTAAAGTGCAATTGTGTATCACACAGCTCCTACAGCTGATACTTGGGTATTACACAAAGCTGCATCTGAATACTTCATTCTTGCATCCCACTTGAATGTTAACACGGAGCACAGGCAAATAGAACATAGTGCAAGGTCAGCCATACTATAGTGCCCCTGGACCACACTGAGGTTAAGAGCTTAGATCAAGGGCATTGTGGTGGTAGGTGGATGGTATGTGTGTTGACTGCAACGTAGCTCATTCACGCCTACTCTCATGTGGCTCCAGTGCTAGGTATTTCCTGGTTAGCCATAATGAGGTTATGGCCTTTGAGTCATTGGGGATAATGTTGGACTCTGACTCTTTAAGCACTGTGTGCTAATATAACATAATAGATGACTTCTAGATTATTTACCATCTCTCCTTCTTTAATAAGGAAAACAACAGCATGTTTGACCTCATTACCTTAAAGTCCCAGAGAACAAGGAGTGAATAAGTAAAATTTTACAATATTTAAAATGACCATGATACTAACTTGAGTGTGTTATGTTAAGCACTCAGCAAAGCTTAGTTACTTCCCCCCTGTACCTAAGGAAGTAAGGCACGATCACAATTTTTTTTTTTTGTTCTCATAAAAGTATTTATGTATTGATTTTTAAGATATTGTTCTGTTTAATGTGTTCTTTTGTGCACAGAAAAGGGTTGTTTGCGAAGTACATACTGAGAGCGGCCACTAGGGGTAGCGTGCGCGGTAAAGTAGGTGCTCTCGCTTCTCTATAACATAGAACAAGAGAAGTCAACGACCACACTTCTATTCGTCTCGTTTGTTTTACTCTGTATGAACAGGTTAGTAAAAGTACACAGAACATTATAAACTATCCAAAATTAGTGAAATAACATGTACTGATGGCGTGATATTGCCAAGTTAAAGCTAAAATGTAGATGTTTTAACCGAGTAAAGAGGAAGCTAACAGCTGCAATAGTAGTGAATGTAATGTGGCTAACCGCTAACCGGAATGAACTTCGTACCGTACTGTGAGATTCTGTGCAAGGATATATTTGTATTTAAACACTGTTCAGAGTGATTTTAGGACACTGTACTGTTAGATTGTTTGTTTAGATGATTTTATTGGTTTAATAAGCTAAAGTTAACATGAAAGATAGATATCTGTTGATACTGTTCATCATGTTAATAAGTTAGAAACACATAAGGATAAAAGTGAATGGTCTTTTCTCAAACGTCATGGAATATGTACATGTTATGTTAGATGTGCATAAGATAACTAACACTATTTTGTACACTTTATGGGGTTTATATACCTGACAAAAGCACTTTAAAGCACCAGGTTATTGAGTTATTTTGAAAGCTAAAGGTAATTGAATGTATTCTGGAAATGTACAATGAGTTGGTTTCGCTAATGAAAAAAAATTCCGCTGTGAAAGTGACTAAGACAGGAAAATTGTAAAAGTGTTTATTTACAAGGAAAATATGTACAAAGATTTACATGCTTTTGCATGTTTATTATATAACCAAGAACAAGAGAAGTCGGAGACCACACTTCTACTCGTCTCGTTTACCTTGAGAGGAGAGAAATATGGTGAAAGATATTGGTTACTGAATGTTTTTAGGAACATCAATCAGTGGCTATTCCTAGTACATGTTTAGTGTTTTCCATATTTCATATGTGAATGCTGCTAAAACCACATGTTTTTATAACTAATAATTATTTTTATTTTCCTCACATGTAAATACACATGTTGTGTACCAAAACCAGATTGTGTATATGAGTTTTCTATAAGAGTTTAATTACTGCCTTTGAATAGAGATTTTGTATTATTATTTTTCTTTATGTACAAAAAAAAGTGACAACTTACTTGCAAACTGTGTAGTCTAAATCAACCCCTTTTTGGCCTAAATGCCCCATATTGGGGAGTAACCGGTCTTGGACTCAAAGGTTTCACAGAGAAATTAAGCACCTAAGGTATTTTGCATACAAAACTATTGAAATTGAATCAGTTGCATTGTGATTTGCTATATACAAGTCTGTGTATATATGTGATTTCCTGTTTAGTCTTTATGCATCTCTGTGCAGAGTTTTTATCATTGGACATAAAATGAAGTTTTGTCTTTTCAGCAAAATTCCACACTGCAGTAGTGAACAGCTGCCTGCACTGGACGTTGTGATGAAAAATGAGCTTTCAGAGCTATAATATATCCATAGCATTAGTAGAACTCAAACTACTAAGGTAGGCAGTTCTTGGCCAAGTTATGCAATTTAAAGTACCTCTCTCTGCCGTCCGGCAGAAATCTGATTTGTGAGACTGGGTAGTATCAGACTGAGTGTATTCTGGATTATATCTGGATTGCATCTGATAGCTTTAAAAATATCATATATGCAATCAGATTACAGTGGATATAAACAACTTTTTAAGGAGGCAAATAAGATCAGAAGTAATCCAAATGTAATCAAATTGTTTTTGTCATTTTTAAGAATCTAAACAAATATAATACTGGGGACATTTTTAATCATACAATTGACATCAGTACCAGATTTCATTCCATAACCCAACAATGATGATACAGGGAACGTTTTCATGTGCCAGGAATGTGCTTACACAAACGCGCAGTACCTAATATGAAATGCAATCAATAAAAACTTGCCTCATGTATTTGTTGATTGCTTTTCATATTACATCCTTTGTTTGAGCATATGTGTCAGAAGAGAAGAGTCAATCAGCTATTGCTATTCTATTGTGTGGAGTAAAGTTTCCAATGCACGTGCAGCCTGTCGATCTTATGGCGCAGCTGTATGCAACCGAAGCAGATGCAGTTTTCCTCTGCTTTCAGATCATGTGTGTGTCCTGGATGCTTGATTTTTGGATATTTCCCCTCCTAGCACTAATACAATATCACATGCTGTAACAATATCATCTCCCGGGTCCTATATCCCCTCAAATAAACTGTGATAGAATTTATATGATCTCAATTAAATAAAAAGTTATTGCAGGACTTTTCTCATCACCGTGTTTATTTGTTCATTTTCACAGCACATAAAACTTTGATTTCATTCTCTCATTTTATACTGGAGGGAAAAAATTGACTGTACACACAATCACCAAAGTCAATTTTTACAAAGTGCTAACTGCGCGTGATTGAATTTCTCCATAATATAGAAAGGAATATCAGAAAATCATAAATCCCAGGAAAAACATTGCTGAGCGTCGACTGTGTATGGGCCGAGTGTGTATTTTGCCATTCCTCTCTGAGGCTTCTATAACTCTCCATCAGCGGCTGACATTAGCAGAGTTAAATATGAAGGGAAGATTCATTTCAAAAAGCCATCTTGCATGCACTGAGCATGAAAGGTGATCAATGGTGTTATTAATTGCTGGGCTTGCTTGGTTTCTGTGGAGTATTGACTCTTTTGCTTCTGCCTCTGTCTCTCTGTCTCTCTCTTACAAACAAATGTTCACCTAAAAACTGGTCACTCTTACATAGCACGCATTTAGAGGTCACGTCAACGTGTACTACTCTCATCTGTGAGTGGGAAATACTATCCATTCCCCATTTTCATGAGATAAACAGGCTTTGTGATATAGTGAAATACAAAGTGCAAGTGTTTGTGACCAGCAGTAGAACAACATGTAAAAGCCAGAAGCACTCAGACCTTTGTGTCAAATGGCCACCACAGCAGCTGAGGACCACTAGTCCTGGGGTCAGTCTATAGTGAGAACTCAATCCATCACGCAGGCAATGAGACGTCATCCAGCCAGGCAGAGAACAACAGGAACCTCCAGAGGCGTTCGCTTAAACCAGCATGAGTAGATCACCTAGGCGCAATCATGGGGTATGTACCCTAAAAAAAAAATATTTATTTTACCAGGAATTTCAGCGGGAAAAATCACATTCCATTATTAGCTAAAGGGCTCATGTGGAATTTTTGTCAATTTTAGTTTTAAATTCATCATCTTTGTATTTTCACAAAAACCAAAGCATGTACATATGTACATACTACCTCTGTAGCCCACAACAGTTAGCTCCTCCCATTCACATTGAAGTTTTATTGTTTTAACCTGGGGGTTCTTTTTGAGTGAGGCACAGTGCATAGCAACCAATGGCTTGTACTTATAAAATGTACTAATTATACTTTTTAAAAAGTACTTTGTAAAAAGTGGATAGTATATAGTATATCTATGGTAAATTAACAGTATATGTTATTAGGTCAGTGGAGTTTTCTGCACAGATTAGTTGAGTCAACTAATAAACTTTACTGCTCAGCAATTAAGTATTAAGCTCGATGTTGACTAGTTGACCACATAACTCTAAAAACATCAACACGAATGCCTCAGCGAACCATAAGTAAAGCCTTCTCATAATTTATGGGTGTGATTTTGTAAATGCTAGTAACGCGATCCAGGGCTTGTTGGAAAAGGTATGTCATGCTCTAGACATGTGTAGTAAGTTAGACTTTTGAAGTTGGACTTAAAGTTGCTTGTTGCAAACCATTCCCTTCTTCTGTTTACTGTGTATAATTGCTTAGATGTAAACTAGTGTGCTCAACGTTAACTACTCTTGCACCTAAAAACAAGGGGCTGACTAGTGGCCTCGTGGCAGGAGAGGTGCCGAGTCTCCGGAAGCCCTGAAGTACACTTAGGAAATATACTTTACATACAAGTTTACAAAATAAGATTAACGTTAATCATCTTTAAGTATATGATAAAACCAGCTAAACCAAAATATCTAGAAATCACACACCAAAACTTATATATTATATATAACATGATGTTTAGTTCTCTGTTCAGCAGGGGTGTGGACTGGATGGCTGGTGTCCAGCAGAGTGTGGTGACCGCCCTGCTTTTGAACATCTAGAAACATCATAAGCTCAATTCAACAATTAGATAGTAATACTACGAGCTATTAGGCCTCCAAAAATAATCCTTTACTTGAAGCTCTGATCCATACTTCTAGTATGCATTGTGCCAAGGACACATACTATCAGTACAAAACGTCAAGTCATATAGCCACGAAGCCCTCAAAGCCCCAAAGGTAACAGTTTTCAATGTGAAAATCAGCTTTCATTCTAAAAATGCACGCTAAATCTCCTGCATGCATTACTTCAAGCGTAATCCATACATCATTTATGGCAATTTAAAATATGCAAACACTGTTTAATTCATAGAAGGAGTTTTATTTGGAACAATTCATTTGGAATACATTGCCTAAACATTAATTACGCTCCCATTCATTTTAATTTGTTTTCATTTAGCCTTTGCAGGATTGGGGGAGAGGGGGAGAAGTGGGGGGATTACAGCATTTTTAGATGAAATAGGGCTCTCTATATTTTGCATAATGTAATATAAATAGGTGTTTTAAACAAGCACCAGCACGGACTCTTATTATTAGCAAGTGTTAGGCTCATCATTTATGTCATAATACACTTAAGGGCACAGCCATTAACCTAAATACGGCACATTTCTTAATGTGCTTAGGAGCGGTGTGATGGAGCAGTAATTTAAATGAGATTATATGAAATTGCTCTGTGTTTACAGGAAGCAACAAATAAAGACGGTCTGTGCCTGCTTTGATAGACAGATCCCTGTGACGATAATGTTATAAAACACTGGAGAAGTTTGATAATATGCTAACTAAATTAGATGTGTGTGGGTAAGGTGATGTGAAGTAGCAAAAGTGACTGACAATGAAATGAGTGGTGCTGCTATTTTTACATCAAATCATTTTTAATTACATGAAAACTCTTCCTTTAAAGGCCGGGTGCAGCATGGCTCTGCATGAAGGAATGGAAGGGACAGCAACACTAATTACCTCTCCGGTAATCAGCTCATATATCAACTGAAGAGTGCAGACAGATAGGGACACTCACCAACCCTCATCATTACTCCTGATAGAATTCTGGTGCTTCTGCTAGGGTCAGAAATCTCATGTGTTTTTCATCTTTTTAAGGAAAATTTTGGCAAGGTCTCTTTTTTCCCTCCTTTATTTTTACTAGCACAAGCTGCTGCATGAAGCCATTCTCTGCTTTGTCTATGAGACCCTTGCTTTCTTTGCCCATTTAGGCTAGTTAGAGACCACCTGATGACGATGCCACTGAACACTTAAAGGTCCATATATGGACCCTTCTACTGAATTAGTTAATAGTGGAAAAAATAAAACAAATGCAACAACATATTTAGACCTTTATAGATATTTACAAGGATTATGTTATAACTTGATAATTATTATTATTATGCTTCCCATGTTTTCATGTCATTAACAAAACACTCATAGCTTCAGCAGCCCATAGGTGGAGCCGCGTTCGAGCCAGACCCCAAACTTTTAGAGATGGAAGTGAGATTACAAATCTGTCCCTCGTGATGAGCATAGTTAATCCCTTTGTTGTGAAATCAGGCCTAAAAAATAATGAATCATGAAATTAATTGTATCATTTGTTTTAATAAAATAAATATAATCAAGGTATGGGACCAGCCCCAGAACTGGTATTATTTGGGTGGTGGATCATTACCCGCACCGCAGCAACACTGACAGGGTGGTGTGTTAGTGTTTGTTTTCGCGAGTAGAAGTGGAGCCCTCCTGGATCTTAAATTCCAGGAGGTGTTCTTAATAAAATGCACAGTGAGGGTGCATAACTGTACAGGACAAAGTGTAATGAGTTCTTGTTCACACTGATTTCAAAACCTTTTTAATTAAAGTGCAGGAAGATCTCCTCTGTATCTGAGGTCTCAGGCTTGGACAGGTACCCTACCCATACCATAGCCCCTCTTTCATGTTGCTCTGGCCAGGAGTGCTCTGATACATTCTTTCATAAGGCTTACTGAGATGTTTCAGCCAAAGATCAAATCCACTTCCTTTTAACCCAGTTGTGGTTGATTACACACAGTGTCTAAAGTTGGCTTCTGTAGTTTTGCATTGGATAAATTAGGACAATGTAAATAGAAGCTTGTAGCCATCGAATAGCATTGTACAATCTACATGCCTAAACCAGGACACTTGTCTCAAACCCTAGGGCTGAGTGATTTCAAACAAATACCACTGACAAAAATATTGTCGATGTCCGAAGAAAATGCATCCCCGCAATGGCAACTTTACAGGAGAGGGCAAAAAACTTAAATTTAAGTTAAATTTAATTCATTTTAATTTGTATGTAAGTCAATGGAACCAGATTTTTTCCCAAGCAATTGTGGGCCATATCTGTTGGTTCATTCATAATGACTGTTTCATGCAATGTAAAAGGCAGCTGCTGTGTTCAAATGACACATAAGAGTAAAAATCAACAAAAATGAAAATACATGGTTTTCTTTGGACAAACACAATATATTACAACATATTACATTACTGTCCAAACAAGTATATCCAAAATAGTAACCTTACAGGAGAGGCAAAAACCTCATTTAACTTTAATGTAAATCAATAGAACAATTTTTTTCCCAAGCAATTTTGGGCCATTTCTGTCGGCCGTTCTTCATCAAGTTTTCATACAGTGTAAACAGCAGCTGCTGTGTTCAAATGATCAATAAAAGTATAAATAGTCAAAAAAGGAGACACGTTTTTAACTTGACAGCGACAATAGCCTAAAACAGTAGTAGCAGCCATATCTACTTTTATTTATTCTACTGTATGTCTTGCGTTTGTCTATTTTACGTCTTTTTATGTATATTTTATATTTTAGTTTAGGTGCTGCAATTTGGGTCAGAGAGTAACACAATTTCAACCCTCTTGTGTCTTGTACATATTGAAGTATTAACAATAAAACTACTTGACATTAACGCCTGTGATTTTTTATACATAGCAGCACATCAGACAATATCAGAAACCACGTTGAAATCACTTGGCCTGCTTTGAGTCAAATATGTAAGCATCCAGACCCACAGATTACATATTGCTTGGTTAAGCTATACTGTAATTGTCCATTAGCTACATTAGTAACACCAGTACACAACTAAGGAAGCCAACTTTAGGCACCAAACGTCTTCATTTGATATACAACATACCTTTGTTTCAGAGCCTTAAAAGGAGAACAGTGCTTCACCACAGCACATATTGGCTGTTTCCAGGCTGGGTTTTGTGACATCAAATATATTTAGTGTGTCATTAATAGTAGATATCAGCAGAATTTGCATGATTTATTATTTATAATCATAACTTCAAAGGAAATGAATCTGTCCTGCTGTTGCATGTTGAAAGTGAACATGAAGCCAGGCACTTTTTTATCGTTATATTTTAATTTCTGCAGAAGACAAAAATGACAAGCAATTTATTTACAGAAATACCTGTACAAAAGCAAAAATTAAATTATGTAAAATAGTTCATAAATAGAGGTGGACTTCAGCGTTTCAGTACATTTTGCCATGTTCAGCTAAGCTGCGTGCATAGTGACTCCTAATAAAACGATGATTAAAACTGATTCGTCGATTTCTACATCAATACCCAAAGTCGCAGGACAAGTAGAGTATGGTTACTATTACAAATCTCTCCACTAACCGTGAAATGTCTGGCCACTTAAAGAAGGAATTTAAGCCCGAAGGAGACAGAACACACACCTCGGATTGGTTTTTAACTCTGCAAATGGGTTTCTCTTTTTGTTCTTGTTAAGCCACTAAAACTTGCCTGCTAATAGTAACCAAAGCTCACCTATTTCTACTCTATTTCGGAGTATCTCTACCCTCAGGGTTTCCTGCATCCTTCCTGTCCCATCATTACACTCTTCACCACCTTTGTCTCTCTATCACCTGCGCAGACGTGCAAATTGACATTTATCATTATCTATATAACTGATATTCCCAGGATATGTATGCGTGCATATCTCTCACAGAGGTGTATGTTTTGCCAGCGAACTTTCTTTCCCAGCTTTCTTTTCTTTTGTCAGTTTTCCGACTTCTCTGTTAGTGAAAAACTTGGTTTAGCTCTTCATTCCGCTCTGAGCTTAACTATTGCAGCATTGACTTTGCTGATGACTTCAGCCTCAACGCCATGACTATGATGATCCTCATTACCGACATTAGTCTGTATATAAATAGCTGTTTGGTCAAGTAACCATGCTAAAATTTGAAATCAGATGGATTCGTATGCTAGGATATCACCTAAAATGTGTACAGTTGTTACTTGTTGATAGACTTGACAACATCGGATCGATCATACGTGAAGAAGCCACAAGATAAAAGCTTTTTTTTTTTCCTTTTTTGTGTTCAAAGTCTATCATATAAACTTCACCAGGGTGTGTAGTTTGAGCAGAAAGTACTCCTCTTCCACTTTAGAAAGCATCTTGGTTTTTATACTAGTCAAAACCGACAACGAGTCATACCAATAACGGTATAAAAAGGCACAGTTGCATATTTTGCATTC
Organism: Prochilodus magdalenae; assembly: GCA_024036415.1. Classification (NCBI taxonomy): domain Eukaryota; kingdom Metazoa; phylum Chordata; class Actinopteri; order Characiformes; family Prochilodontidae; genus Prochilodus; species Prochilodus magdalenae. The sequence goes on along the minus strand of JAMWET010005769.1, from coordinate 20,181 downwards.
ACTCTATAGATCTGTTTTGATTCTTTTTGTTTTTTCTTTTTTTTTTTCTTTTTTCTTATTTTTTTTTTTTTTTTACAGAAGCACTCTAAATATACAAAGTGGCACTGAAAAGGATAAGGAAAACAAGTGAACAATGGGTTTACATTTCATAAAAAAGAAAGGAAAAAAAAACATATACACACAAAAAAATACTTTCAATGGTGCCAAACTTAGAATCACCTCGGATTATGAATGTGCAATGTTGACAAGTAGTCTTCCAGTGAGTCTGAGTCACTGTGTGTCTGAGGTGGAGAATAAAAAAAAGAGGGGAAAAAATATTAATACACTCACAGGGATGAACAAAAAGACATTTGGTCAGAAGAAAGAAATAAACATTTACCAAACGTGACCTGTAAAGTTAAAGCTAAATAAAGCAATGAGTGATTGAAGTACACACGTTTCATTTTTCATCCTCGTCAAACTGATATACTAAGCCATACTACATGTCTAATGTTCGTTTATAACAAAAGCAAGCAATGGAACTCCAACTTCACAGGGTAAGACTTTTTTTGTTTGATGGTTTTGTCCATTTTTGTACGTTTTTTTTTTCTGTTTTTCCTTCATAGTAAGTGAAGTAGAATCCCTTTAAACGTGCAATAAAAAGTACATATTTCTGTATACAGTTGATAAGCATCAGAGCACTTCTTTTAACGACGAGTAGTACACACAGACTACAGATTCCGGAGGCTGCGAGGGACAAAAAGGGCAGTCCGTTCACACGGCAGGGCTTCTAACATACAAAAGAATAGTTCCATTGCATCTGGTTATTGTTCCCCAGCTTTAAAGGCAAGATTTTGTGCCTCAGAGTGTACACTTAACCTCGAACTAGGTTCATTAGATGTTTGTGGACACAGGACCTTAACATGTATGCATGAGTGTGTGCGTGTGTGTGCATGTGTGTGTGTATACCAAAGTATGCATGTCAGTAAGGACATCATCCGCATCCACCTCTTTCTCTTTTCCCCGTCTGTCCGGTTACATGTGCGCCGGCATTTAAAGCAACATACAACCTGGTAGAAGCCCACTATCTCTTGTCTGATTTTACGAAATGCCATGCCACGTTGTTACCATAACTTTGGTTTCTGCATTGCAGCATTCGTTGCTAACTGTTGCAAGTGCTCCTGGCCAGCCTGTAGCTTCCTGATATCTTAAAGATAGCTTTAGATGATTGTATAGGTCCATTTAGCTGGTAGATTCTCATTCCCATGTTTGACGAGTGTGGCGCTTTTGTGATGTATTCGGTATTTAGCTGTGTGTGATTGCGAAAGAATACTTTGTAGTCTGTGATTTATTGCTCAATTTAACACTCGTACTAAGAGAATGTTATGCTGGACCAGCCCAAGCAGGTGGTACCCTCTGTTTATCTAAAGGGGTGAACCCAATATCCAATGCCAGTTCCAATATGCTTGTGTAAGGTGCTATGATTGTGTGTGCGTGTGTAACTTGTTGTGTGCCATAGGTCACTAAGGGCTTCAGTTTGAATCCGAGATGACAAAAGAAAAAAAAATTCAGCATAGTTTTTGCACGTCCTCCGTGTTACTGAACAAAACAACAATTGGAGTTACCCATATCCACATATTCCAGCAATAGCGGGCAACCTCAGACATGTGGGGGATGTACAAAGAGAGGAGGAGGGGCATGTGTGGCGATGGACAGCTTAGGTATAAAGCATGGGTCCGGAATATACTTGGAAATATTTATGTACAGCTCATCACTCACACGAGAAAGTGTGCGTGAATCTGTTTGTGTGAAAAACAGGTTAGGCACGCAACTCACTTCTATCAGTGTAAGTTCACCGCTTACAGCCTGTATGCTGCTAGTTGCGCCATTCATACATGAAAAGACATTATCTACAGACCCCGTTACAGTCACTGCGAATGTTCTAACTCATAACAAACTGTTCCAGGTATGTGGTCCTGCTTCACATATCCATGCCATCACTGCTAATCTCATGCGTTGATCCTTGTCCATGACTGGCCTTTTTTTTTTTTTTCTTTAATTTTTTTTTATTTTGTAGAGGTTTCGTTTTTTGGTCTCTTGGTGAACGCGTTGGGTTTGTCCAGTGTAAGTAGTCCAGTCCTTGGACAGATTGCATACGGATATGATGCATAAAAAAAATCCTGATCCCCTACCCATAAAAAGTATATATATATATATATATATATATATATATATATATATATATATATATATATATATATGTATATATATATAGATATATATATATATATATATATATATATATATATATATATATATATATATATATATATACAGTATATATGACAGTATGACAGCACCAGTCTTGCCTGTGTCCATCCATTGAATATCAGTCAGAAAAAGTAGGAACCCAAAAAAAAACTAACAAAAAAATAAAACAAGTCCTTTAAGTGGCTAGATTATGCATGCATGTTGTTTATGATGAAGTCTACAGAACCAGGCAGCACTTTGGAAAAAAGTCAGAGGGCCCGAAACGCTAGCAGCAAAGTAACACAGCACTCATCCACCAGCATCCCCCTCTCTCCACCTCCATTCCTCTCTCTTTCTCTCTCTCTCTCTTGTATTCTCGCCACCTCCTCCTCCTCCATCTCGTCCTCTCGCATCTGCAAGACTTTTTACCATGCCTTTTGAAGTCTTTTTATTACTTACAGATTATAAGTCCTGCTTATTTTAAAACCAGTGCAAGCTAGCAGTGAGAGAGGCGTTCATGTCGCTTTCACACCAGGGTTTGGTTTGCTAACAGTGTCTCTGGAGTTGTCGGATTGAATCTGTACTCTGTCGTAGGAGGGTTTGATTTTTTTGTTTCCTTCTTTTTTTTTATTTTTTATTTTTTTTACAGGTAAACTTCCCGTCTGGTAAGCGTCCCGCACTGTGTGGGCTTGTATTCGCCCGTTGGCGCTAGTGGGATTTCTTCGGTGGGACGGGACGTTTCTTCGGCAGAAGAGAAGCCGGCCGAGCTGAAAGCGTCGTAGGACGAGGAGGAGGCGGCCATCTTCTTGTTGAGGAGGTTGCGGTTGCGGTCGCCTAGCATGTGCGAGGGGTCCCCGTTGGCGACGGCCAGCGTCTCCTGACTGCTGGACTGTTCGGCGACGCTACCCCCGGGCGAGGTCATGAAGGTGGAGAGTTTGGGAGGGGTGGCCTTGGGCCTGCGTTCGGGCGAGGTGCGGACCGGCATCCAGCAGGCATCGGAGTGGCCGTACTCATCACACTCCCGCGTGCACTTACCCGTCATGGCTACGTCAGGCAGGGGCCGAGAGTCTATACAAAACATACAGAGAGAGAGAAAGAAAGGGAGAGAGTTACTGCAAGCTGAGCTATTTTACCTTAGGCAGTCAAAGAATTCAAGACATTCTTGTAAGGACTAACAATGCGTGGTATGCGCCTCATGAAGCTTGCAGTGGGGAAAAAAAGTCATTCTTTAAATGGGAGGTTAAAACAGGCTACGCTGCTGTTCCATTTGGTTGGAAATGAAAGCTGACTAGGTTTTCTGGCATGTTTTAGCATTTCCAATCTGTCACGTTTGGAGCTTCATGGATAACACATATCACATAACATAGAATGATACACAAACATCAACACTTAAAAGTAAAAGAACCAAAAAGAAGAAAAGAAAAGAAAAAAGTGATGTGAGTTCTCTTAAAAAGAAACACCATGCTTTAAAACACGTGGGGGCAAATCATCTGATCTGTGATTTCTCCCTCCAAAACTAATGGTGTAAAGCTTCCACTAAGGGGTGTGTGTTTCGCTGCTATGGCTTAGTGTGTGTGCGTGTGTGTTCATATGAATCCATGTGTGTGTATGTTTGTGTTTTTGATTAATGAGCTGACTCCTCAAAAGCAATAACTCACACCATTTATCTCCCAGAAAGTGGATATAAATGTAAAAATAGCCTAGTTTAATCGCCTCCCTGTGCTCAGTATATTCTGGAGAAGCTCGATTATCATTATACAACAGAGGAGAACCATGTTTACATAGCAGTGGAAAAGCTCCTAAAATCAGGCTCTGCTTCTGAGATTTTCCCAAGAAATATATTCCAAAATAAAGAACATGACAAATCAGGGATAAATGCTAAAACCTTGCTCTTAAATTAGACTAAATGCCGTTCAGCTGAACACTTCCAACAGATGTTGGAGTTTCGTCTGTTCTTTAGCTTTCAGGATCTTTCCAAACCAGAATTAAGATGTTCAACAGAAGGGACTTCCCCTTAAACGAAACAGTGATAAGAGCAAAAGGATGGACCAAGCTACAGTCAGATTCGGACAGGAAACTGAATGGAAGCGCACACAAAAGCGTTCTCTCGCTGTCTCTCATTGTCCTATTAAGCTTTAATGCCAGAGCGCCGAAGCTTTAATGTTAGAGATGGTCGGTTAATGACCAAATGTGGGATATGACACAAGCAAGAGAGGGTGAGTGCAAATCTAAAGAAACAAAAAAGAAACAGCATGCTGCCTTTAGCTGAAGAGGAAAATTAGTTTTAACCAGGGCTTACTTTTATTGTTCTTTTTCTCCTGTGAAGAAAGAATAAGATAGAATCACTGTTGTTTTTCCGCACAGTGTTTTGTATCTTTACAGAAAAAACAGAATTGCTAAATATGTTTAGCAAAGCTAATTTTAGAGACGTGCTGAAACGTGCTATATCTTGTGTGCATCAAAAATATGTCTTTTGTGGAAAAAAAGGAGGAAAACACAGACAAAAAAAAAAGCATGAAAACAAGGCACTAAAATAAGCTTCTCCAGTCAAATTTATCTACCAACAGCTACCACAAAGCAAGGGTTAATTTTACAGTATTACATGTAGCAAAGCTTCTATTCAGTAAAGTAAATGAACTGCGTCTTTGTTTTGGGCAATTCCTAACATTTAGCTCATCATCCAGTCCAACAAAACAGCCAGTTAACTCCCAACAGATGAACCCTGTAGAACCTCCTCTATGTCTCTCCTTTATATCCTTTAGATCCCAGCCCAGGTCCCACCTTACATTAACCTACACCACCCCACAACATGTCCACCTAACCTCAGGGCCTACCTGGCAAAACATCAGCCCCCTCCAAAGCCCCTAGTGCTTGTTGCTAGTTTGTTGCTAACATGCTCCCGGGTGAAGTCCCATTAGTCTGTGATGTGTGGTGGGCTGAGTTGAGTTAGCATTAGCTTTAGCTGCCATGAAGTCTAGCTCCACTGTGGGTCAGTTAATGTTAGAGACAGTAGTGCTCATGCTAAATCCACATTGAGAAAAGCAAGGCGGAACGTTAGGTAGCTTAGGGTAGAGGTGTGGCCATACAATCGCTAAGCTCAGTCAAGCTTTAATGCGTGCTCATTCGCTATGCTGTCTAAACAATTCTAATGACACTTATAAATATCATATCATATATGGTCTTGGCCTGAGGCCATCATTGTTTGGGAATTCGCTGCTTGTGCACACCTGGTCCAAATGGGCAGGTAATTAGCATGTTTGCAAAGACATTACGGTATTTGGTATTTCAAAAGGCAGATATGGACTTGCTTGTAGGCATATTTGAAAGTTGAGATGATGGGGCTGGAAGCATGGGCAGGAAAGTCTCTCAGTCATGAATGCTTGAACACAAAAACTGTCGTTCTCCACAAGTGCTTTGAATAGCTTGCTCAGTATTAACATGACTGACTGAAGCCTCAGACCATTACAGATTGACACATGGTTATGTCAAAATATGTTTTATCAAAGATTTCCACTTCTGGTTAATCTTTTTTAGTAGACAACCGAGTGTATTTTGCACTCACTGAAATCTAATGATGTCTGTTGTCGGTGTTCATTGATCTCATTGAAATCAGTGGCAAGAGGTGCATTTCTAATAGACATCCATATGTCATTGTGACCATGGCCTATGACTAAAGACTTAATTATACTCGTGTCTGCATGCCTATGAGCATACATGACCATCCTGCGCCCATATTTCTTTTTTCACCATTTTTGCAATATTTTAAAGATGCATAGATCATAGAAACATTTGTAACATTGTACCTCTTTAGGAACCAGATGTGTTTTAATTAGGAGAATGTCTTAGGACGACCATGACAAGTTCTAGGCTAAGTGTGGGTAGGAATATAGAACAGGGTCGAAGCAAAATGAAGATGATATTTCTAAACCAATCCAAAGCAGAAGGTGCTTAGAGAAAGGCAAGATGGGTGCACTTAACATTGTCCAGTGGTCAACAGGCCTGTTGTTAGCCCATGAATGCAACAAAAGTCAGCATAGCTAAAACTTTCCCCAGAACATTTGGCAAGTTGTCCCCAGACACACATTCCTGTAAGAAGATCAAATCTGGCCTCATGAGATCACTCTTCTGTCAGTCATTTGTCGAACTGCTCCTTTTTGTGCTAGCTCTGGTTTGGTAGTCTTTGGGTTTTTATCCTGGTCCCAAACTCTACTAGATTGCCAGTCAGCTTACGTGGAACACATCTCCGCAGATAAACACAATGCATAGTTGACATTTTGATGGCCTCTGCAAGACATTGCATGCTATGGCACTGGGTTAGGGTGCATCTGGAGTGTTAGCCTCAAGAAGCAGATGGGTTACATGCATCTTTGCAGGAGTATAAACCAGCCTTATATTTCAATAATATACTGTATAATAGTCAAACAGTCAGACTATAAAATATATATATATGAATACAAAGCAAGACAGCTCGCTGATGCTTCACTGAGACAGTGAAATTTTGGTTTCAATCCAGTGTTCTCTGCAGTAGTAGGAGTAAGAGAAATAAGATTTCACTTTTACTTCTCCTCCTTGACACTTTGCTGTCTGGTGTATAATGATCATCAGAACCAGGGTCTGTCTGTGCTATACCTTTCTCACCTCTTCTCTCTCTTTCACTCTCTCTTTCTCTCTCATGCTCTCTCTCTCTCGCCAACATACACTCACACATCATGCTTTTCTCCCACAATTAAGCCATCAGGGCCTTGTTGCTGTTTTCAGCCTCTACCAGGAATGCTTTGTGAGCTCTCTCCTGGGGGCACCTGATCTGACCAGAATGCTGGCTGCCGGTTAAAGAGTCAGGGTCCAGCTGATGACCGCATCACCTCAATCATTCCATCTGACCACCTCATCCCTCTCGCTGCGGTACCGTGCAACAGCTCTCTTTCTTTCCCTCTATCTCTTCCTCTCTCATCTTTATGCGCCCCTCAGGGTCTTCCGTTTTCTCCTTTCATCTAGCGTGCACAACGCCCGCACTGACAACTGCTTCCTCCCAGTGAGAGCAAACAAAGAAGCGGCGTGTGGGTGAGTGTGAGTTTATTAGCGCTGCTTGTCCACTGTCTGCTGCTGCTGCTTCTGCTGCTGCATGCAACTGGAGCCTCTCAGTCAGCCACTGTGGTGTTAAACCTCCGATGACTGTGCATCCAAATGCCACTTGAAGGTCTCCGAGGGAGTATGATTCATAACAGCGCCATTGGTTTAATCTCGGCTAAGGAGAGTCATTCAGTTGCACTGATCAAAGGCAGACGAGGCCAACATATTCATTTCGTTTTCCATTTAAATGAGCAGTCTAGTCACCTCAACAAAACCATTTGGCCTACTCTGCATATTCAAGCCAATAGAAAACCAGGTTAGCACAATCAAGCAGTGACATGGGGGATTTTTATCGAGGTGCTGTAGGGCGTTTAGTAAAGGAGTGTAGAGCTATTTCTATCCATTATATTAGTAATTGGGTATTAGTAACCTACTAACCATTTGGACTGTTGATTGACTAATCAGAACTTTAAGAAATAGACCAAACGGGGAAAATTTGACTTTGAAACTGACTTGAGGCAAACCTGAGAGAATTTTCAAGATTCAATATAATATATATATTATATAACGAGTCAAGTAATAATTCAAGTATCATCATTGCTAAAGACCAGAGAGAATCAACTCAGATCATGCCTTGATCATGTCATAAGAATTTTAATCAAGAATCATTTTTTAATTAACTTTTTTTTTTTTTTTACATTAAGCTATTGTGACAGCTCTAAGGGAGAGATGATAGTTGTACCCTATCAAGGCGAGAATGTGTATCTATATTTACCCTTAATCGGATTCCACCATTTAGTGTTTCTTATTTAAGCCTCTGTGCCCACTGCTGACCTTTTTTTTTTCTCTGCCTGGTAATGTAATTGGGGATGGTACAGAACATTGTTTTATTTTAGATGCGGGTCAGTCGATGGCTACGGTGAAGCATGTAATTGTGATTTTCACAATCTACGTCTCCCTTCCAACCCATTATATGCATAACACAGAGCGTATTTAAAACATCAATCAAATAAGTTCCATAAACCTGAACTAATCCAATCCGGTCTATGTGTATTAGATCTGCTCAAACATGCAGTGAAGGTAATTAAATCAGTAGTATCTTGGCTCTCACTCTAAATGTTTCCTTTTTTTAATATAGCAATAGAGCTGAGTAGGGTCCACAGTCCAAGTGGCTAACTTGCATTGTACATGTACTGCTGTGAGCTGAAACACACTATTAAAAATATAGGCGCCAAAAAGGGTTCTTCAGGAACCTTTATTATTTAAAAAGAACATAGTCAAGAACTCATATTCACGAACGTTGTTCCACAGGCAGATAAAGCCACATACAGAATTACAGTAAAAGGTCATTCCATTGAGCAGCACACACATTTAAAGCTTCCAAATCCCCCCACAGAGCCTGGCACTTTCTCTTCTCTTTGGGGTTTCCAAATCCCACTGACCCTAAATCTGACCCCCAGCCACTTTTAAGACTACAGGCTCGCAGCAGTCAAGCTTCGGAGCCCTTGAACAACGAGCCTGTGCCTGGGCCAGCACCCCGGGGCAGGGTGCGCGGAGCCGGGCTGCAGAGAGGCCGGAAATGCTAGCGGCTCCGCGGCGTGCTAACTGTCACTCCACATAGTGGGCTTTTCTGCCAATGGGGGCTCAGCGCATAATGCGTGCCATTTTCCACAGCCAGGCCCTTTGAATACACTCAAAAGAGGCATCCACTTCTCCCCGACGGAGGGATTGAGAACGAGGGATAAGGGATGGGGGGCAGCGGAAGAGATGGCTCGGAGCTATTCTGTGAGTTAATTACATACGGACAAAAGTGGATTCTTTGGCGCAGTTGGTTCCCTGCTGTTGTGAGGCTGGTGACAGAGCACTGGAGGCTGTATGTGGGCCAGAGACCCGCAGTGATTGACAGCCAGATTTGTAACATTGGGGCGTGTGTGTGTCTGTATGTGTGTGCTCTTGTGCATGTTGTCCTGCTGAAAGGGGAAAAACTAAATCATGCTATGTGTTTACATTAATTGTAAAATCAGCTTTTTCCTGCAAAGATCAGCCAAAGGTTTTTTGGCTCTGTGCATTCTAGCTGACAACTAACCAACTTTACAGTACAGGGAGACAGACAGAGAGAACTGAACGCTGACCCTTCTGTCCAGTCTGTGTGTGTGTTTGTGTGCATTGGGGGGATGCAGGGGGGTAGTGTTAAGAGTGGGGAATTGGAATGGTCTGGAGTCTGGAAGTGTCTAACTAACAAAACTAACACCAACAGCGAAGTTAGCCGGTACCCGGTTACACCAACAATTACCTGGTACAGTTTAGATTAATCTAGTGACGGTGATTAATCCCTATTTCCAAGACTCATTCTGCTCTGACCCTAATAAGTCTATATTCCCAACACTTTCCAAACCTATTTTCAACACTAAGTAAGTTAAAATCCTTTGACACATCATACAGATATTCCAATCTGATACTTGTTGACATATTTATCATGCTGTAAGAGCAGAATGTTTAGGCGAAGGTGGGTTACTACAAATCTTTCACTTCTCTGTAATACAAATTTAGGTGCATCTACCATCATTTGTAATTACAGTGTTATAACTTGTAATTACATGTTTTATAATTACAATGATCTGTAATTTGTATAAATCAGGACCCATTTTGTTGTTGAATGCACAGTAAAATAGGTGGTTAAACTGTACAGTGACACTCATATTTTACTAATCCTTTGGCACCCATGGTACAGTAACAGTTTTGTACAGTGTGGTGCAAACAAAGAGCAGAGGGCAGCGATCGGCCCTGACATTGTAGGTTCCCCATGTTTTTGCTGGTAGTCAGTACTAAGAATGTAAAATAACACACCCTCTATCTATCTACCACTCCAAAAATAACGCTATTAAAATAAGCACAGACGCACTTCTTTAATTGGTGCTGAAAGACCAACAGTTTCACATGCTCCTCGCATTCCGCTTCCACAATGAGAAGCTTGTTTGACTCTTAGGACATTAACTCCTTTACCTCTTACTCTCCCTCATTCTCTTTCCCTCTCTGCCTTTCTTTCCGCACTAAAATTCTAATGCACATCACACTCTTCCTCTTACCAGGCTAAAAACCCTCTCCTCCTTTTAACAGTCCATTAAAGTCTTGGGACACTTCACATGTTTCCTATTTATTTCCACCTGAAAAGAACTGCTTGTTCGGCCAAGAAAACACGGCGAACACACTCTGCTTTCATAGCTGTGCTATTATAAAGCTACGAACGTTGAGCCTCAAACAATTCTCGAGAATGCTGAGAAGAGGAAATCGTGAGGAGAAGGCATGAGCTTAATGTAAGCTACATGCTGTGTCAGAAGGATTACTGTAAGTGCGGGGGGCGATATTTACGGGATCTTTTAACCTAGCCTTCACGCAAGGTCGTTTGATTTGAGGAGAGAATGAGACGGCGGGAGAGGGAGAGAGAGAGAGACTTGCTCTTGTCATTTCGATCAGGAGTCTGTTTGATTGGCTTGTACTGGGCCCAGTTGGTGAACTCATTACTAGCCGAATGATGTGCTAGTCTCAGGCTCTTCATCTGCGGCTAAGTCAGGAAGCCTAGCAGCATGCTAAAGAGAAACAGGCATCATCAAAGTCCCCTACCCACACACACCCTCTCCGACAAGCTATCTCTCTCTTTCACACACACGCAGTGATATTTCTCCAATCTGTGGAGCCCACTACCAATAAATTCTATACTGAAAAATCAGGAACTTCTTGGAGGTGGTCTATAATGCGTTTTGGAGCAAAACCCTTCAATTGCTGTTATTTTGGTTCCTAAGTGGTGCATCTTTCTAAGTGTTGACCCTTTTACAGGGGGACTGTGAGTTATCTCTGTAACTGTGTGAGATGAGAATTGATCAAATAATATTTATACCACTGCCATTACTGATTCTGCTTATCGCTCCAATTCTGTATTGATCCCCTTATCGATTTCTGATTACCTGTCTGTGTGGGGAGAAAAAGTAGCCTTCATAGGTTTTCAACATGTTTTTGCCAGCATGTTTCCAACATGTGGGCACAGTATAGAATGTCTGCCTTGTAACATTTAAACATGCTATAATAAGTAACAATTGCACAATTATTATTTTTTTTCAGGAAATCCTGGAAAACAAATAAAAACAGAAAATTGGACTGATGAAGTACGTTAATAGTCGTTCATTAGAGAAAAAAAAATTGTTGTTAAATACATGGTATTCCTGAATACTTTGCATATGCTGCAGCAAATATGTTTTCTATATATTAGAAACATATTTTGCGCTGGCAGCATATGCAAAAAGTATTCAGGAATACCATGTATTTAATCAAACAATTTTTTTTTTCTCTAATGAACGACCTATTAACTTCATCATCAATTTTCTATTTGTTTTTTCCAGGAATTTCCTGAAAAAAAATTAATAAGTGTGCATTGTTACTTATTATATGCATGTTTAAATGTTTACAAGGCAGACAGTCTATTACTGTGCCCACATGTTGGAAAACATGCTGGGCAAACATTTTGAAAACCTATGAAGGCTACTTTTTCTCCCCACACAGACAGGTAATCAGAAACTCGATAAGAGGGATCAATACAGAATTGGAGCGATAAGCAGAATCAGTAATGGCAGTTGGTATAAATATTATTTGATCAATTCTCATCTCACACAGTTATACAGAGATAACTCACAGTCCCCCTGTAAAAGGGTCAAAACACTTAGAAAGATGCACCACTTAGGAACCAAAATTGAACAGCAATTGAAGGGGTTTTGCTCTCCAAAACGCATTATAGACCACACCTCCAAGAAGTTCCCTGATTTTTCAGTATAGAATTTATTGGTAGTGGGCTCCACAGATTGGAGAAAATATCCACTGCGGTGTGTGTGGAAAGAGAAGAGATAGCTTTGTCGGGAGATGGGTGTGTGTGGTGGTAGGGGGACTTTGATGATGCCTGTTTCTCTTTAGCATGCTGCTAGGCTCTCCTGACTTAGCCGCAGATGAAGAGCCTGAGACTAGCACATCATTCGGCTAGTTAATGACTGTTCACCAAACTGGGCCCAGTACAAGCAATCAAAACAGACTCCTGATCCCGAAATGACAAGAGCAAGTCTCTCCTCTCTCCTCCCTCTCCCGCCGTCTCATTCTCTCCTCAAATCAAATCGACCTTGCGTGAAGGCTAGGAGTTAAAAGATCCCGTAAATATCGCCCCCCGCACTTACAGTAATCCTTCATGACACAGCATGTAGCTTACATTAAGCTCATGCCTTCTCCTCACGATTTCCTCTTCTCAGCATTCTCGAGAATTGTTTGAGGCTCAACGTTCGTAGCTTTATAATAGCCACAGCTATGAAAAGCAGAGTGTGTGTTCGCCGTTGTTTTCTCTGGCCGAAACAAGCAGTTCTTTTCAGGTGGAAATAAAAATAGGAAACATGTTGAAGTGTCCCAAGACTTTAATAATGGACTGTTAAAAGGAGGTAGAGGGTTTTTAGCCTGTATAGAGGTAAGAGTTGTGATGTGCATTAGAATTTAGTGCGGAAGAAAGGACAGAGAGGGAAAAGAGAATGAGGGAGAGTAAGAGGTAAAGGAGTTAACTGTCCTAAGAGTACAAACAAGGCTTTCTCATTAGTGGAAGCGGTACATGCTGCGAGTGAGCATGTGAAAACTGTTGGTCTTTCAGCACCAATTAAAGAGAAGTGCGTCTGTGCTTATTTTAATAGCGTTATTTTTTGGAGTGGTAGATAGATAGGAGGGTGTGTGTATATTTACATTCTTAGTACTCGACTACCAGCAAAAACATGGGGAACCTACAATGTCAGGGCGATCGCTGCCATCTGCTCTTGGTTTGCACCACACTGTACCAAAACAACTGTTACGCTACCATGGGTGCCCATAAGGATATTAGTAAAATTATGAGTGTCCACTGTACAGTTTAAATTCACCTATTTTACTGTGCATTCAACAACAAAAATGGGTCCCTGATTTATACAAATTACAGATCATTGTAATTATAAAACATGTAATTACAAGTTATAAACACTGTAATTACAAAATGCTATGGATAGATGCACCTAAATTTGTATTACAGAGAAGTGAAAGATTTGTAGTAACCCACCTTCGCCTAAACATTCTGCTTCTTTTACAGCATGAGAAATATGTCAAACAAGTATCAGATTGGAATATCCTGTATGATGTTTCAAAGGATTTTAACTACTTAGGTGTTGAAAATAGGTTTGGAAAGTGTTGGGGAAAATATAGACTTATTAGGGGTAAGAGCAGAATGAGTCTTGGGAAATAGGGATTAATCACCGTCACTAGATTAATCTAAACTGTACCAGGTAAATTGTGGTGTGTAACCGGGGTAACCGGCTAACTTCGGCTGTTGGTGTTAGTTTTGTTTAGTTAGACACTTCCAGACTCCAGACCCATTCCAATTCCCCACTCTTAACACTACCCCCTGCATCCCCCCAATGCACAAACAAACACACACAACAGACTGGACAGAAGGGTCAGAGCGTATCAGTTCTCTCATCTGATCTGTCTCCCTGGTACACTGTAAAGTTGGTTAGTTGTCAGCTAGAATGCACAGAGCCAAAAACCTTTGGCTGATCTTTTGCAGGGAAAAAGCTGATTTTTACAATTAATGTAAACACATTAGCATGATTTAGTTTTTCCCCTTTTTTCAGCAGGACAACATGCCCAAGAGCACACCACCCATACAGACACACCCACACGCCCCAATGTTACTAAATCTGGCTGTCAATCACTGCGGGTTCCTCTGGCCACACTATCAGCATCCAGTGCTCTGTCACCAGCCTCACAACAGCAGGAAACCAACTGCGCCAAAAAGAATCCACTTTTGTCCGTATGTAATTAACTCACAGACTAGCTCCCGAGCCATCTCTTCCGCTGCCCCCCATCCCTTATCCCTCGTTCCTCTAATCCCTCCGGCGGGGAGGAAGTGGATGCCTCTTTTGAGTGTATTCAAAGGGCCTGGCTGTGGAAAATGGCACGCATTTATGCGCTGAGCCCCCATTGGCAGAAAGAAAAGCCCACTATGTGGAGTGACAGTTGTAGCACGCCGACGGGAGCCGCTAGCATTTCCGGCCTCTCTGCAGCCCGGCTCCGCGCACCCTGCCCCGGGTTGCTGGCCCAGGCACAGGCCGTTTTGTTCAAGGGCTCCGAAGCTTGACTGCTGCGAGCCGTAGTCTTAAAAGTGGCTGGGGGTTCAGATTTAGGGTCGTGGATTGGAAACCCCAAAGAGAAGAGAAAAAAAGTGCAGGCTCTGTGGGGGGATTTGGCAAGCTTTAAATGTGTGTGGACCTGCTCAATGGAATGACCCTTTTACTGTATATTCTTGTATTGTGGCTTTATCTGCCTGTGGAACAAACGTGCGTGAATATGAGTTCTTGACTATGTTCTTTTTAAAATAATTAAAGGTTCCTGAAGAACCCTTTTTGGCGCCTATATTTTTAATAGTGTGTTCAGCTCACAGCAGTACATGTACAATGCAAGTTAGCCACTTGGACTGTGGACCCTACTCAGCTCTAATTGATATATTAAAAAAAGGAAACATTTAGAGTGAGAGCAAAGATACTACTGATTTAATTACCTTCACTGCATGTTTGGAGCAGATCTAATACACATAGGACCGGATTGGATTAGTTCAGGTTTATGGAACTTATTTGATTGATGTTTTTAAATACGCTCTGTGTTATGCAATATAATGGGTTGGAAGGGAGACGTAGATTGTGAAAAATCACAATTACATGCTTCACCGTAGCCATCGGACTGAACCCGCATCTAAAATAAAAATCAATTGTTCTGTACCATCCCCAATTACATTACCAGGCAGAGAAAAAAAAAAGGTCAGCAGTGGGCACAGAGGCTTAAATAAGAAACACTAAATGGTGGAATCCGATTAAGGGTAAATATAGATACACATTCTCGCCTTGATAGGGTACAACTATCATCTCTCCCTTAGAGCTGTCACAATAGCTTAATGTAAAAAAAAAAAAAAAGTTAATTAAAAAATGATTCTTGATTAAAATTCTTATGACATGATCAAGGCATGATCTGATGACTGGTTTGCAATCTGCGAGTTGAATTCTCTCAGTTTCAAAGTTTCAAAGTCAAATTTTCCCCGTTTGGTCTATTTCTTAAAGTTCTGATTAGTCAATCAACAGTCCAAATGGTTAGTAGGTTACTAATACCCAATTACTAATATAATGGATTACGAAATAGCTGCTACACTCCTTTACTCAACTACGCCCTACTACAGCACCTCGATAAAAAAGTCTCCCCATGTCACTGCTTGATTGTGCTAACCTGGTTTTTCTATTGGCTTGAATATGCAGAGTAGCCAAATGGTTTTGTTGAGGTGACTAGACTGCTCATTTATAATGGAAAACGAAATGAATATGTTGGCCTCGTCGGCCTTGATCAGTGCAACTGAATGACTCTCCTTAGACCGAGATTAAACCAAATGGCGCTGTTATGAATTCATACTCCTCGGAGGACTTGTCAAGTTGCATTTCGGATGCCACAGTCATCGGAGGTTTAAACACCACATAGTGGCCTGACTGAGAGGCTCCAGTTGCACTGCAGCAGCAGAAGCAGCAGCAGCAGACAGTGGACAAGCAAGTCGCTAATAAACTCACACTCACCCACACGCCTGCTTCTTGGTTTGCTCTCACTCGGAGGAAGCAGTTGTCAGTGCGGGCGTTCCGTGCACGCTAGATGAAAGGAGGAAACCTGCCCTGAGGAAGACCCCTGAGGGGCGCATAAAGATGAGAGATGAGAGGAAGAGATAGAGGGAAAAAAGAGATGCTGTTGCACGGTACCGCCAGCGAGAGGGATGAGGTGGTCAGGATGGGAATGATTGAGGTGATGCGGTCAATCAGCCTGGACCCTGACTTCTTTTAACACCGGCAGCCAGCATTTCTGGTCAGATCAGGTGCCCCCAGGAGGAGGGAGCTCACAATAGCATTCCTCGGTAGAGGCTGAAAAACCAGCAACAAGGCCCTGATGCTTAATTGTGGTCCCGAGAAAAAGCATTCCTGGTGATGTGTGAGTGTTATGTTTCCAGCGCGAGAGACTGAGAGAGCATGAGAGAGAAAGAGAGAGTGAAAGAGAGAGAAGAGGTGAGAAAGGTATATCAAGCACAGACAGACCCTGGTTCTGATGATCATTATACACCAGACACGCAAAGTGTCAAGGAGGGAGAGTAAAAGTGAAATCTTATTCTCTTACTCCTACTACTGCCAGAGAAGACACTGGTTGATTGAACCAAAATTTCACGTGTACTCAGTGAAGCATCAGCGAGCTGTCTTGCTTTGTATTCATATATATATATTTTTATAGTCTACTGACTGTTTGACTATTATACAGTATATTATTGAAATATAAGGCTGGTTTATACTCCTGCAAAGATGCATGTAACCCATCTGCTTCTTGAGGCTAACACTCCAGATGCACCCTAACCCAGTGCCATAGCATGCAATGTCTTGCAGAGGCCATCAAAATGTCAACTATGTGCATTGTGTGATCTGCGGAGATGTGTTCCACGTAAGCTGACTGGCAATTCTAAGTAGAGTTTGGACCAGGATAAAACCCAAAGACTACCAAACAGAGCTAGCACAAAAAAGGAGCAGTTCGACAAATGACTGACAGAAGAGTGATCTCATGAGGCCAGATTTGATCTTCTTACAGGAATGTGTGTCTGGGGACAAAACTTGCCAAATGTTCTGGGGTAAAGTTTTTATGCTATGCCTGACTTTTGTTGCATTCATGGGCATAACAACATGGCCTGTTGGACCAAACTGGACAAGGTTAAGTGCACCCATCTTGCCTTTCTCTAAGCACCTTCTGCTTTTGGATTGTTTAGAAAATATCATCTTCATTTTGCTTCGACGCCTGTTCTATATTCCTACCCACACTTAGCCTAGAAGACTTGTCATGGTCGTCCTGAAGGACATTCTCCTAATTAAAACACCATCTAGGTTCCTAAAGAGGTACAATGGTACAACACATGTTTCTATGATCTATGCATCTTTAATAATATTGCAAAAATGGTGAAAAAGAGAAATATGGGCGGCAGGATGGTCATGTATGCTCATAGGCATGCAGACACGAGTATAATTAAGTCTTTAGTCATAGGCCATGGTCACAATGACTTATGGATGTCTATTAGAAATGCACCTCTTGCCACTGATTTCAATGAGATCAATGAACACTGACATCATTAGATTTCAGTGAGTGCAAAATACACTCGGTTGTCTACTAAAAAAGATTAACCAGAAGTGGAAATCTTTGATAAAACATATTTTGACATAACCATGTGTCAATCTGTAATGGTCTGAGGCTTCAGTCAGTCATGTTAATACTGAGCAAGCTATTCAAAGCACTTGTGGAGAACGGCAGTTTTTGTGTACAAGCATTCATGACCGAGAGACTTTCCTGCCCATGCTTCCAGTCTCATCATCTCAACTTTCAAATATGCCTACAAGCAAGTCCATATCTGCCTTTTGAAATACCAAATACCATAATGTCTTTGCAAACATGCTAATTACCTGCCCATTTGGACCAGGTGTGCACAAGCAGCGAATTCCCAAACAATGATGGCCTCAGGCCAAGACCATATATGATATGATATTTATAAATGTCATTAGAATTGTTTAGACAGCATAGCGAATGAGCACGCATTAAAAGCTTGCACTGAAGCTTAGCGATTGTTATGGCCACACCTCTACCCTAAGCTACCTACCGTTCCGCCTTGCTTTCTCAAAATGTGGATTTAGCATGACTAGCACTACTGTCTCTAACATTTACTGACCCACAGTGGAGCTAGACTTCATGGCAGCTAAAGCTAATGCCGAACTCAACTCCTCAGCCCACCACACCATCACAGACTAATGGGACCTTCACCCCGGGAGCATGTTAGCAACAAACTAGCACACAAGCACTAGGGGCTTTGGAAGGGGGGCTGATTGTTTTGCCAGGTAGGCCCTGAGTTAGGTGGACATGTTGTGGGGTGGTGTAGGTTAATGTAAGGTGGGACCTGGGCTGGGATCTAAAGGATATAAAGGAGAGACATAGAGGAGGTTGTCCTACAGGGTTTATCTGTTGGGAGTTAACTGGCTGTTTTTTGTTGGACTGGATGATGAGCTAAATGTTAGGAATTGCCAAAACAAAGACGGCATGTTCATTTACTCTTTTACTGAATAGAAGCTTTGCTACATGTAATACTGTTAAAATTAACCCTTTGCTTTGTGGTAGCTGGTTGGTAGATAAATTTGACTGGAGAAGCTTATTTTAGTGCCTTGTTTTCATGCTTTTGCCTTTTTGTCTGTGTGTTTTTCCTCCTTTTTTTCCACAAAAGACATATTTTGATGCACACAAGGTATATAGCACGTTTCAGCACGCTTACTCTAAAAATAGCTTTGCTAAACATATTTAGCAATTCTGTTTTTTTCTGGTAAAGATACAAATACACTGTGCGGAAAAAAACAACAGTGATTCTATGCTTATTCTCTTCTTCACAGGAGAAAAAGAACAATAAAAGTAAGCCCTGGTTAAAACTAAATTTTCCTCTTCAGCTAAAGGTCAGCATTGCTGTTTCTTTTTGTTTCTTTAGATTTGGCACTCACCCTCTCTTTGCTTTGTGTCATATCCCACATTTGGTCATTAACCGACCATCCACCCCCCCCCCCCCTTTTTTCTAACTATTAAGCTTCGGCGCTCTGGCATTAAATCTTAATAGGACAATGAGAGACAGCGACGAGAACTCTTTTGTGTGCGCTTCCATTCAGTTTTCCTGTCCGAATCTGGACTGTAGCTTGGTCCATCCTTTTGCTCTTATCACTTGTTGTCGTTTAAGGGAAGTCCCTTCTGTTGAACCATCTTAATTCCTTGGTTTGGACAAATTCATCCTGATGAAAGCTACAAGAACAACGAAACTCCAACCTCTGTTGGAATGTGTTCAGACTGAACGTCGTTTAGGTCGAATTTAGGAGCAAGGTTTTTAGATTTTATACCTGATTTGTCATTTTGTTTATTTTGGAATATATTTCTTGGGAAAATCTCAGAAGCAGAGCCTTGATTTTAGTAGCCTTTTCCACTGCTATGGGTAAACATGGTTCTCCTGCTTTTGTATAATGATAATCGAGCTTCTCCAGAAATTAACTGAGCACGGGAGAGGAGACGGATTAAACTTAGGCTATTTTTACATTTATATCCACTTTTCTGGGAGATAAATGGTGTGAGTTATTGCTTTTGAGGAGCTCAGCTCATATAATCAACACACAAACATACACACACATGGATTCCTATGAAACACACACCACACACCACTAAGCCTAAGCAGCGAAACACACACCCATTAGTGGAAGCTTACTACACCATTAGTTTTGGAGGGAGAAAATCACAGCATCAGGATGATTTCCGCCACGTGTTTTTAACAGGCATGTGTTTCCTTTGTTTAAGAGAACTCACAGCACTTTTTTCTTTTCTTTTCTTCTTTTTGGTTCTTTTACTTTTAAGTGATTGATGTTTGATGTATCATTGCTATGGTTATGTGATATGTGCTTATCCATTGAAGATCTCAAAAAAACGTGATCAGATTGGAAATGCTAAAAACATGCCAGAAAACCCTAGTCAGCTTTCATTTCCAACCAAATGGAACAGCAGCGCAGCCTGTTTTAACCTCCATTTAAGAATGACTTTTTTTCCCCACTGCAAGCTTCATGAGGCGGCATACCACGCATTGTTAGTCCTTACAAGAATGTCTTGAATTCTTTGCTGCCTAAGGTAAAATAGCTCAAGCTGCAGTACTCTCTCCCTTTCTTTTCTCTGTATGTTTGTCATAGACTCTCGGCCCCGCACCCGACCTTC